>VOPJ01000816.1:0-69558 GCA_014673585.1 Semibalanus balanoides
AAAAATATAGCTATTGCTTAATTGTTTTAGGGGCATCGTCCATATGCTTTGTTCTCCAATATATCTCTCAGTTTATTTATTTGCAATTAGTAATTTTGAGATATTTTTTTTTGAAATTTTTATAAACTAAAGTGGGTAAACATATAAAACTGGAAGATATATTCGAGAACAAAGCATAGACGATGGCTCTAAAATGTTTCAAACCAATATATATTTTTGACTGACTTATGTCTCCCGAAGCACCAGCTTCCTCCGTAACCTGGTTGCAAACTGCGATTCCTAATTTTCTAAACACGCGCGTGGCGAGGAGGTGATGGTCTACCAGTGTGCCACCAATTTTTATGCAAATTCCGATAGTCCGCTGTCTGACCTTGACCTCTTTGACCTGCTTTAAATTATTCTCTAAAATTGTACCAGAATGGTCACTAGATCTGAGATCATGATCTGTCTCTCTCTGTGTTTGTATGTGTGTGTGTGTTTGTGTGTACCGATTTCGAAGCCAAACCAAATATTCCGCGAATGTGAATGTGAATGTGAGCTAATTTACGCTCAAATAGGCTGTGTTCTGAACTGTCACATTCCCCTGCGGAACTCCCTGGAATCCCGCGGGCGGGTATTATACTCTACGCAGTTCGGAATGTTCTCATTAGATTGGAGCTCACCATTGCACTTTTTGAACTACGGCAATCGGCTAAAACCCTCGTCTACGGATTCCCCAGCGATTCCGCCCGCGGGGAATGTGAGCGGTCAGAACACAGCCTAAATACGTCGAAGAAATGTACTCTCACCCATCTCTATTCAGTCATATTTGAATACATGTTGCTTCGTCAATTTTTACCACATCCTAGCAAGAATAATATATTTCCCACTTTTAGAACCTATTCTTTTTAATACATATGCGTTTCTTTCGGCTCAAGTTACAAGAGAATGCGCATGTTTATAAAATAGTGATGGACTATGAAGTTCTTGCGGCGAATTCGGCGAACTTTAAGAATCCTCGTCGTAAATACATATTTTGTGTTCTTTGGTTCCTTGCTTCGTTGATTGGTTACCGATTCGTGCATTTTTGTGTTGGATGTGCTGTGTTATCCGTGGATAGATAGGACCATGATTCTGTGATTTACTTGCACCTGAAGACTCATGTTGCAATGCGAATTGGTGGATTATGTCATGGCATAAATGAGCTATCTTCTGGAGTCTCGTTCTCGTCGGGTCTGCTTCTGTCGAGCTTGTAAGTAGACACCTATTAATCATTGCCTCTCCACGTAAAATGGATTAACTGCGCTTGAGTCGCTCTACAACATCGTGATTTTTTTTTCGGATATTCATTGTTGCATCAGAAAAGTAATAATTATTGCACCCTTGGGCCTAGAAGCCTTTGACATCATCCTGGGTTTGTTGAATTTGTGTAATTCTTACCTGTTTATGATCTGGTTAGTCGGGTGAACTATGGTGATTTTGACCCATTTTTGTAATATTCCATTTTTGGAACACCATACTAAAAAATGGGTCTGCTCGACCCTAAAATGGGCATGAAAAATAACATTCACAATTATAAGTGATTCACACATTGATTTGTGCTTGAACGCATCATGCCAATGACATCAAATTCAGTATCCTTGACTCTATTTGATAGCCTGTGTCACAAGGAAACATAAGGTGTCATTCCATTTGTATTTACATTCTATGACCAGATTGTGCCCAAAAATGGGTATGGAAACAACCTTCTCAACTAAAACTGATCTACGCATTTATTGGTGCGTTGACACATTGTGCCAATGACATCATCAAATTCAGCATTCTTGACTCTATTTGATAGCTTGTGTCACGTGGAAACGCCAACGGTGTTACATGATGCTTGTATTTCATCTCTGCGATCTGACTACCAAGAAAATGGGTACGCTGTCTTCCCGAAGACCCACTTCCGCTGTGGCGCCCTCAAAGTTACCGCTCCGGTCCAAATGGTCAAAGTTATCCGAATAGAATGATCATGCTAATGCATGATATTGATGTGGCTGGTGGTTATTTTATTGTTTGAGTTAACCAGTGTCCCAAAACTTATTGATGTGGGTGGGAAATTACACCCAAATGCAGTGTTGGAAAGTTCACTTTTGTTGTTTTTTAGACCACCAACAAATGTTGTACTCCCAAATTATGACTGGTAAAAATTATTTTCTTGTACTCCTCATGAATATTTATTGTTTAACAAATAAATGTGTTTGTTGAAGAGTACAAGTCCAGAGAAACCTGTCTTGTACTAGGGAATTGTATGGTAGATTCCCCATCATTCCCCAACACCTCTTCCCATTTCCCCCATCAGCAACCACCAACAACCCCCCCCCTCAAAGAAAACCAAAACAGAGAAAAGACAAACGCTCTATCTTCCCAACAACCGGAACCTTTTCCCCATTTCAAACACAATACTTTTCGCCTCCTTCTCCCAAACGAAAATACTCCACACAAAAAACTGTTGAATCCTTCTTTCCTTCACACAACCCCCACTGAGCTCATTAGTTCAAAGATTATATTCAGGTTTCTTTTTTGGACGTACCTAAGGTCATTTTTGCTGCTCTTCCTTGTGAAGAAATGATACTACCGTACACCAACAAAAATAAGATAGAACTCCACCCTGCCCAAACTATGAACAATCAATCGTCCCATTTAAAGGAGTTGAATTTTTCACCCCAAAGTCTATGCATTGATATTGATTTTGACAAAAAACATTGCTTAAAAGTACGTGATTCCAACAAAAACAACTGCTTTTCACATTCCAAACAGATAAATATTGTACCATTTAGCACAAAAGTATCAACTCTCATGTCTTGGCTCAAATTTTCCTCCCTGACACCCAAACAAAAAAGGCATTTTGGGACCCTGGAGTTAACTACCATAAGGTCAAATGTGCCTTAATACTGGACAATGGACATGTCATGGTAGTAGTGTTGTATTGGATCTGATTGGCATCAGCATATACATAGTGGACAAAATCCACTCATCCTCTCATGAGTAGTAGGTAAGCCATGTGTCTGGAATTTGGCTATCTTAAATTCTTTTCCTTATTGAAAGGTTGCTAGAAGTGGGTTAGACAGCAATTTCCAGAATTGAAATACTATTGGCTACTCGAAATATTAACTCATTACTTAGCCGTCTCAAGTGTAGCATCTTTTGAGGGCTGATCTGATCAAGCATTGCAAGGTGATCAGCCACTAGTCCTGTATCCATCCTGATAATCTGTTCAGCCTACTAAATCTCTCCAGGACCAGACGAGGATACTGCTAAAAGTTTTATCATCCTTCTGTTCTGTGCCAACTGATGTTCAGAAACACTTCTTCTCTGTGTGATGCATCAGCATCGCCATCCAGAGGTGGAATCGCTGTCTGACGAGGTTATCTCTCCTCCTGACTTGTCAAGCTTTAAACAGTCGCTCAATACATCTATCCACAATGACCTGTATGCATTTACTGGGGAGTAGGTAGTAACTTAGGTTGTTCTGATCAGGCCATGATTGTTTTTGGCTCTTTACATAGTCTGGTCAGTTGATTTATGTTACACCTCAGCAATGGTAGGAATGTAATTGGATGGACTATACTGTAACTGGTAATCTTTGACTAAGGTACCTGTCAGTCGGTCGTCGGTGCGTCGTGTAAGGTAGTGTAGTAAGGGCCTGGCAGTGCAGCTGGTCTGATGGTGTATCGTGACAAAATATTTGCAATTATTTGCCTGCATATCTTGTCTGAAATCTTCTTGATGGATCCTTATCGAACCTTACCTAACCCTTATAGTATATCGCTGCTGATGGAGATTCGAAATGCAGGAGATTCAAACCTAGCCCTGGGTGGAGATTGGTTCAACTAAACTTAGGAGACACCAGTGACATCAGACCAGCTGCACTGATCGGCCCTAACTACACTACCTATACATGGTTCACTGACCGACAAGTACCTTTGTCAAAGATTACCCCAATCATCATCATCAAAAACCCCAATCATCATCATCATCATCAAAGATTACCCTGTAACTTTAGTTTCTGGAAGACGCTCAACTCCAGCCGGCTTCTTTGCGAAGGTTTCTATGGACATTGCTACTCTTTGGCTGGTGCATCTTAGATTTAGGTTTATATAGTGGGCTTTTGGTAGACTGGGTCTATTCAGGGCCCTCATCATGGAAGTGGTCAGGACTAGTGGTTGTCGGTCAGCGCCTTTGTACTGTGGCCCTGTGTCAATCGAGACGATTTTTAAAGCTGTTGACAGTAGGGGCTGAGCTGACCTCTGCTGGTAGTTGGTTCCATGCAGTTACCACTCGATTTGCAAAGAACTTGCTTCGGGGTTTTAGGTTGCATCTTCTGACTTCCAGTTTCAGGCTGTGCCCCCTAGTTTGATTATCCTCACAGAGCTTGACATTGTGTGTGGTCTACTGCTACTTTATTTGTCAGCAACTTGTATGTTTCGATTAGGTCACCTCTCCTTAGTCGGTCCTCGATGCTTATCAGTTGCAGTTTCTTCAGTCTTTCTTCGTACGTTAAATGCTTGATTCCTCGTACAAGCTTCGTTGTGCGACGCTGGACTGATTCGAGGACCTTGATGTCCTTCCTAAGGTATGGGCCGACCGCCTGTATGCAATACTCAATGTGGAGACGAACATAAGTAGTATACAGTACTCTGAAGCTGGAGATCCTGAAGTTAGGAAAAGCCACCCTGAGTTGACTTAGTGCAGCTGATGCTTTATTGGCAGCTATTTGGCAGTGTGCAGTCGCTTTGAGCGTATCAGCTACGTGCACACCGAGGTCGTGCTCGAGTTTGCTTACATTTAGCTTTTCACTAGAACCGTTTGGCTGCTTTATAATGTAGTCATGACAGGGGTTTGAACGACCGACGTGCATCACTTTGCACTTTCTAGTGTTGAATACAGATACAGATACAGATACAGATCGTGTATTAGGAGCCTCCACTAGCGTGGGTTCTTTGGCGTCCACGAATTGCAGGAGCCAGTTCTTCGACCAGTTAGATAGGGTGTTCAAGTCTTCTTGCAGAACTTGGACGTCTGCGATGTTCATGATGCCTCGAAATACCTTTGCAATTTGCATCATCAGCAAACATCTTGATGCTGCTTTTGGTCAGTTTTGTGAGCTCATTCACATACGGTTCAAAGAGTATTGGGCCCGAAATTGAACCTTGGGGCACACCAATGGTCATTTTCGCAGGACTTGACGCACTGCTACCTACTGCCATTGCTTGCCATCTGTCACTCAAGAAGTCGTCCACGGTCCAGCCATATCAAGACTCGACTCTTAGGCCCAAAAGCACTAATCGTCCTAAGAAGACGCCTGTGCGGCACAGTATCGAAAGCCTCCCGGTAATCACAGTACAAAATATCTATTGGTATCCCATCATCAACAATGTTTGTCCATTTCTCGAAAGCTTCTGGGAGGTTTGACAAGTATGATCTCTTCCTCATGAAACCATGCTGGTGGACAGACGTCAGCTCATGGCGTTCCAGGTGCTCTGTAGTATGTTTTCGGATTATCCTCTCCAGAATTTTGCAAGGTTGGCTGGTTAAACTAACTGGCCTGTAGTTTTCTGGCTCCTTTTTTCCTTCTTTCTTGTAGATGGGGCACAAATTTTCGCCAAATTTCCATTCCTTTGGTAGTCTACCTTAAGATATTTCCGGCATATCCACCCTTGGCAGAGGGGGTAAGCTAATCCAATGGCGCATCTTCTTCAGGCAGGATAGCAGGGATACGTCTGCTCCACACCTTTTGTTCTTTCATCCAGATGGAATAAGTTTGGGTCCTTTACTTCACTAGGGGTGATTATCAAATCATGTAGTGCGTCTTCTTTGGTGGACATGCTCCCGGAAACTCTGAACAGGTCACCTTGGGCCCTCCTCATTAAATTACTGACCTGAATAATTCATTTAGGAATCAGCTGCTTTCGATCGTTTCCCGAAGTATAAGTAACTAATGACGTCATTTTTTACCAGGAACAGAACACTAGATGTTATCGCTTGTATTTATGAGGACAAAACTGGTTTAGAAACATGTCTTATAATTTCATACTAATCAGTTTCGAGTTTTGACCTTAGATGGACCAGATCTTGACCTTGTATGGTGTCAAGTTGTGAAAAATGGCTTCTTGCTATCGAATTATACGTGTTAAAATAACCCCTAAAAACCCACGTGGCCGCAAGTCTCTCGTTGACCTCTTGGTAAACGGTGGACCTTTTTGTGACCTGATCTTGACCTTGACCTTTGCTTACAATTTAATTTTTATTAATGCAGGCAATGCATTTGTAAACTTTGAGAGCTTTATTAGCATTAATTGTCTTAATTTAAAATTTAGAATTGAAAGTATGAAACCATTAACTCAATAACTCGATTTTGACATATGGACCTGACTGTGAAACCTAACCATATGACCTAACCTGAATGTGTGGTTGTGTGCATTAGGTTTCATCTCATTGAATAGCTTTAGATCGCCGCCCTTTTGCGTCTTGCTGCGGTAATTGGTTCGGAAGATACGAGGGGGTAAAATTTACCCCTTCTCGGCTGGAGACCCCTACGCCGCGTGGGTTAACGTCACATGTAGGAAATCAACTTATCCTCTATGTGCCGTCAGCTGCTACAATCTGTCACGGCACTAATTGTGTAGTAAAATGGTGGAGTGTCATAGATAAGGCAAAGTCATCATCAATCGCACAACTTCTATGGACAACACAACGATAAATGAGGAGTGAAAAAACGAACCGACTCCATTGTGTTGTCTAATGTCTAATGTCTATATCCCCTTTAGCTCGTCACTGCGGCGCTCGAGACCTCTCAGCTGCTAGGTTTCGTGACAAATCAATAGCCGTTTTCACGAAGGACTTTATTTACCTGGTAATTCGGGAGTTGGGCGCTTGGTTTAAGGGGGGGGGTAGTTTTGGGGCCAGATGAGGAATTTTGCCATTTTGGAAATTAAGACATGTTTGGAACCACGCCTTGTTACGGTGGTCATAGCCCTAACACTGGCCCCAAACCCCTATTTAAACCAAACGCCCAAATCGCCCCAAACGCCCCAATTACCCGGTAAATATAGTCCTTCGTGAAAACGGCTATTATGGAGGTGACAGGAAGTGAATTAAGACTAATATCTGTTGGTGCATAAGCGTATACTTTGCTAAGTTCTCCACTTTATGATGAAAAAAAGTTTGATTGATCTGATTCTGCATGCGTTCAATCTCACCCAAATAAGGAAACCTTTGGACTGTTTATGGAATAGCCTGTAATGCAACATGTATTACGTAACCCTATATATAAAACATTGTAAGGAAAGCGAAAGCGTACATTGGTATGGTGCATTAAACGACACAGCAGCCTTGCGGAAGTTTGAAAACCGTGGCACCTTGCTTGATTTGCCCCTATGCTGATACTTATTATACCTATTGCGGGTTTTGCCCACGGGTTATGCAATGCCTAACAATCAGAAGTGGCGATTCTTTAGTGTCATACATCTACCTCTGATAGTTCGCTGGACATGTAAACCAGCACGGGTGATTTATTCATCAAAACCTCTATTGTTGGCAGACAGGTGGTCAACCCCATACAGGTAGTCAATGGCTAAGGCCATGATTTTGTCCAAGAATTGAAGTGCGGAGGAGCTTTTTTATCTCATGTTTCCATCGAACTTGTCTGAATAAGCACGATTATATCAGTTATGAGTTGAGACAGTCAATTTGATGCACCCACAATAAATTTACGATGCATGGTATGCGGACATGATATATCTTTATCTCAAAAGAGATACGCGGATTTTTCCAATCCGGATCTGATAGATCCTAAGGCGCAGTCACATGAAAATGCATTACGCAATGCAAACACGTTCGTTTTCATTTAGATGAGACGTTTTCGTTTTCATTTAGATGGGCGCCACATAACTTTATAGTTGAGGAGCCCTTAAACCAAAATCATCATCATCATCATCATTATACAGAGACGCTTGATATGTATGAGACGCTTGTATGTTTTGTCCTTCACCATTTAATGGACTACAATGTGTACTTTCTGCAATGTCTGTTGCATTTCCACGAGACGGACGAAGTTGCAGCCCCGTCGTTCCACTCATCCTGCGACGTCTTTATTTCCCAAGATATGCCGCTTGTATGTCTGCGAGCTCTAGCTGTGATGGCTCATGCCACCATCTCATTCCTGCCATAGTTCGGCTGCGGCACCTCCCATCTCGTCCTAGCCACCGTCTCTGGCCACCTTCTGCGCGGCGCTCTGGCACACCAAATCGGTTCTGCCGTGACTTTGCTGACGGTACTCGTCTCGGTCTGTCTGGCTCCATACCATGTAACTACAGCGGAATGGCCCGTAAATTTCCTGTTGATTTGACGCGTAAAGCATGCGTGAAACCTGTCCGTTATTTTTGGCACGAGTGGCGACTCCCACATGCCATGAGTAAGTTTACACCACTTGAGATGATGTCCTCCAAGATAAACATTGTTGACTGCCTTGCCTACCCAACATTTCAACAATCTCTGCGATTCTGCTCGTTACAGGCACATTTTTTCAGATTGATATCTTTTATTATCTTGTACACATCCTCGAACTCAGTTCAGCAAAACCATTCATACAGAACACTTGGAACATAACAACAACCGAACATTCGTACTTCCAAACAAACATGATAAACATCATGGCGGCATAGGCACTGGTCCCCCACCCGCGCCGCCTCGCGTTTTACCGCGGCGGCCCCGCCCGCGAGGCGGCGCCCCCTCCCCACCGGCCGGGTGTGCGGGCCGTCGACCAGCTGGGTTGGCGCCCCGCACACCCGGCCGGCCCGTTACAGGCATATCAACAATGATTGAATGAAGAAGTGACAGTATTGCATTATTACATTGTGATTTCATATCCTCTGGTTTGCGGTCATCATCTATGCATAGCATTGATGGACTGTTATCTTTACTATCACGGAGCTGTGAGCACCTCCGCGAATATTCGGCAGTGCTCCAAACGGTCCCCGGCCGACCGACCCTCGGCCACTAAAAGGTCGTCTCCGCTATCACTCAGCCTTCGGTCAGTACCCACTACAGAGTACAGACGGGTGTCCTGTGGACCACTGCTGGGTGGCCTGAGCACCACCACCGCGCGTGGAGTGGCCTGTGACTCTGTTGATATCGGTGTCCGGGGTACCACTGAGCGGGGCCTGAGCACCACCACCGGCGCGTGGAAGTTGCCTGCGACTCTGTGTTACCGTGACCTGTGAGCCCACTGCTGGGTGGCCTGAGCAACCACCACCCGCGTGGAGTGGGCCCTGTGACTCTGTGTTTCGCCCAGTGTCCTGTGTACCACCTGCTGGTGGCCTGAGCACCACCACCGCGCGTGAGTGGCCTGTGACTCTGTTGCTACCGTGACCTGTGTACCACTGCTGGGTGGCCTGAGCACCACCACCGCGCGTGGAGTGGCCTGTGACTCTGTGTTCCGGTGTCCTGTGTACCACTGCTGGGTGGCCTGAGCACCACCACCGCGCGTGGAGTGGCCTGTGACTCTGTGTGCCGGTTCCTGTGTACCCACTGCTTGGCGTGGCCTGAGCCACCACCACCGCGCGTGGAGTGGCCGTGTGACTCTGGTTCCGGTGGACCTGTGACCACTGCTGGGTGGCTGGCACCACCACCGCGCGTGGAGTGGCCTGTACTCGTGACCCGGTGACCTGTGGACCACTGGCTGGGTGCCTGAGCACCGACCACCCGCGCGTGGAGTGGCCTGTGGACTCTGTGTACCGGTGACCTGTGGCCCACTGGCTGGTGGCCTAGCACCACCACGCGCGTGGAGTGGCCTGTGACTCTGTGTAACACGGTGACCTGTGGAACCACTGCTGGGTGGCCTGAGCACCACCACCCCGCGTGGAGTTGGCCGTGACTCTGTGTACCGGTGACCTGTGGACCACTTGCTGGAGTGGCCTGAGCACCACCACCGCGCGTGGAGTGGCCGTTGACCTTGTGTACCGGTTGACCTTGGACGCACTGCTGGGTTGGCCTTGAGCACCACCCCACCGCGCGTGGAGCTGGCCTGTGACTCTGTTGTTCCGGTGGACCTGTGGACCACTGCTGAGGTGCCTTGAGCACCACACGGCGTTGGGAGTTGGCCTGTGACTCTGTGTTACCGGTACCTGTGTACCCACTGCTGGGGCCTGAGCACCACCACCGCGCGTGGAGTGGCCTGTTGACTCTGTGTTTCCGGTGGAACCCCTATGTGGACCCAACTGGCAGGGTGCCTGAGCACCCTCCACCGCGCGTTGGAGGGTGGCCTGTACTCTGTGTTCGGTGTCCTGTGTACCACTGCTGGGTGCCTGAGCACCACCACCGCGCGTGGAGTGGCCTGTGGACTCTGTGTACCGTGACCTGTCACTGTGGACCCGGACACACAGCCGTTGATTAAGGGACACTTGCCACCAGACAGACAGTCTCAAACAGTTTCTCAGTCCAAACAGCTTTCAAAAACAGTTCAGTCATTCAGTTACAGTTGTCAACAGTTTCAAACAGTTTAAAACCAGTTTTAAACAGTCAACAGTTCAACACAGTTTCAGTTTCAGACAGTTCTCAAACACCAAGTTTCATGCCAACAGTTCTCAAATGTTACGCGGCTGTGGTGCTAAATATGAAGTATTGCTTTGCCGAAACACGATTAGACATTGTTTCTTCAGAAACAGTGCTCAATTCTCATAAAAACCTAAGTTTTACATGTTTGGCGTTAAAGACTGCATATAAAATAATTTTCGGGCAAATAGATCGGAACCTTCACGCTGCCAAATGTATGGCTATAAGGTATGGCCAATTTTAAAACAAGTCACTTTCATTGAACATTTAGTAAAGAGTGACGGACGTCAATCGGCTCAGAATCCCCGTTCCAAATACACTGGGGTCTGGGAATGTTACAATGTCAAACCCAAACTCAAATTTCTTTGTGATTCGACCTCGGTGGTTGTTTTGACTTATACCATACTCAATTCCAATGCCAAGCACTCAACATGGCTATCTCAACTCCAATATAATGTTAAGGTGGGACAGTCCTTTTAAGGCTGGTGGCGTGAGAACCGAGACGCGCCGCCGCCCGTGATCGGTGGTCCGTGTCGGTCGGTCCTTCCGTAACGGCGACGGACTGAGCAGCGTTGTGGCCAGTTCTGGGCGCCAAATAACATTGGCAGTTGCGTTGGCCTTTAGCCCAAATCATCATCATCACCATGCTGCGTCCGACTGCCGTTGTCTGGGCTGTGTTCCGCTGTGTCGCTGCGTGCCCCGGCTGGTGGTTACGGCACAGCTGATGGCGCAGTTCGCACTAGGTGGCTGAGTGGCACCCGGATGCTGCCATTAGCAGTCGGTCACCTCATTGAATTATCGCCTTGTTGAGTTTGGACTCATGACTCTTTCAAACACCCCCCCCCCCCTCTTAGCCCCCGCCGAGTGTTTATACAGTCGGCGGCGGCCTTTCATCGTCCTCCTTTCTTATCGTCCTCCCTCTTATCGTCCCTCTCTTATCGTCCCCCTCTTATCGTCCCCTCTTATCGTCCCCTCTTACTTCGTCCCCCTCTTATCGTTCCCCCTCTTATCGTCCCCCTCTTTATTCGTCCCCTTATCGTTCCCCCTCTTATCGTCCCCCTCTTATCGGTCCCCTTCTTATCGTCCCCCTCTTATCGTCCCCCTCTTATCGTCCCCTCTTATCGGTCCCCTCTTTCGGCCCCCTCTTATCGTCCCTTCTATCGTCCCCCTCTTATCCGTCCCCCTCTATCGTTCCCCCTCTATTCGTCCCCCTCTTATCGCCCCCTCTTATCGTCCCCTTTATCGGTCCCCTTCTTTATCGTCCCCCTTTTATCCGTCCCCCTCTTATCCGTCCCCCTCTTTTCGTCCCCCTCTTATCGTTTTTTCCCCCCTCTTATCGTCCCCTCTTATCGTCCCCCCTCTTATCTCCCCCTCTTATCGCCCCCTCTTACTTCGGCCCCTCTTAATCGTCCCCTTCTATCGTCCCCCTCTTAATCGTCCCCCTCTTATACATCCCCCTCTTATCGTCCCCTCTTATCGTTCCCCCTTCTTATCGGCTCCCCCTCTTATCGTCCCCCTATTATCGTCCCCCCTATATCGTCCCCTCTTATCGTCCCCCTCTTATCGTCCCTATTATCATCCCCTTCTTATCGTCCCTCGTATCGCTGAGTAACGCCGTTGGCCTTGACTCTATTCTCTGGTGGTTATCATTTGTCGAATTTGATCTCTGAAATGGTCTCTGAAACTCACACCCTGTGTCCTGCCCTACTCTCCTGACCATGCGTTTGCTGTCTTATTTGTTGTTTCTCTTCTCCTTCTCCATGCCCCTGTGCTCTATGTCCACCAGTTCCCTGACTCTTGTATCCATGCTCTAATGTCATGCCCTTGACCCTTTGCACTCCATCCACTGTCTCTCTTTACTTCTCCCCTTCCTAACCCGGTCCCTCTCCTCCTTGTCTGATCCTGTTCCCTGTTCTACCGTTGTTCCGTCCCCGTCCCCGTAAACGGGCGACCATTGTTGGGCTTCGCTTGGTCGATAGGCGTAGCCGAGCCACGACTGGACTCCTTTGTCGTCTCACTGCTTTGGCGCGCTTTTGTTGACCTATGTGACGTCTCACTGCTTTAGCGCGCTTTTGTTGACCTATGTGACGTGCGTGGTGGCTAGGTGTGATGAAATGATATTCGTTCGGAAAATGGATCTTCCTGAAATTTGTGTCATGGCGCGCTGGGCTATAGGTTAGTTATGTACTGTTTGCAGGTTGTGAGGATTGATTAATGAGCTGGACATAGGTCAGCCCTGATTCTGGTGTTCTAGTTTGACGACTGGTGACTTGAACTGTCAATGATGGGCGACACGTCATGACCATGAAGTTACGACGACCCGAATCATCGTCAGGACGTCATGTTCTTCAATTGTCAGGCAGTTGACAGCTAATATAAAGTCACGGCGGAGACGCCGACTAGGTAGTTGGTTCTGGTTCTGAGTGGTGGTGCGGTTTCTTTCGGCTCGGAAGAAGCTAGCCCGGGTGTGACACTGTTAGGTGCTGGTTGAGCTAGTTCAGACGCATTAATCATTATTTCTTCCAATCCACAAACCCTTTAAATTCGACCAGTTATCGTCAAGATTACGAGGCCCTGAACGAAGTCTGTAAGTGGTCACGCTGTTACGGTCTGTTTTGATTTCTTTGAACTTCACTGAAAGTGACCTAACATTGGGAAGGGTTTTGGCCTGGGCGGATTTAATGATGGAAGTTTGGTGACAATTTGTCTCCTGTATTCGAAAAATTCACTCGTCTGCAAGTTCCCGTCGGCTTGTTAGTCTTCCTCAGTTTGTCTTTGTAAAGTTATATTCTTGGCGTCGAATCTGCCAACTTGGTCTGTATTGGTGACCGTCCAGCTGTGCGGCCCTCTGCCCGCCAACTGCTGACGTCATGACACCCAGCTGACCTCCGCTGGCGTCCTCGTCTGACCGTCGCCTCTCTCCGTCACCTCTGTAGCGCCACTCCTCTCCTCCTCCGGGAGGTGCGGCTCCGTCAGACTCTGCTCTCATCCCTCCGGGAGGTGCGGCCCGGCAGACTCTGCCAGGCCCGCCCTCCGGTGCACGTGACGTCATCGTGCACCAGCGACACGCGCCCGGGTCACGCCAGTCTGCCCACCCGGTCCGGCCGGCCGGCCGGTCGGTCTGTCGGTGTCGGCTCCCGACTCCCGACTCCCGACTCCCGACCACCGCTGCTGCTGCCAGGGCTGGCGTCGGTCCAGCGCGCCGGCCGCCGCCGCCAAGTCGATTGGTGGAGCCGGAAGAGCCGATTGCGGACGTTTGTTGAGGGGGCGGATGTCCTGCGTGAGGGGGGGGAGGTCGCGTGGGATACATGATCGTGTCAGGGACAAAACTGGTACTGATGATTGGCAAGGACAGAAGCGGCGGCGGTGGCAGCAGCAGAGCCAGGAGCGAGTCGTGTTGACGTTGGCTGCGGGGTTGCCGTCACGTGAGGCTGCCGGCGGGCCGCCGTGCCGTGTCGCCAGGTCAGTCGGCCGCGCCGGCCCCGGCGGCTGGGCCAGCCCAGCTGATGGTTAGGCACCTGGGGCTGGGTATACCGGGACGGGTGTGCCGGTGTGTATCGGGTGCTGGCAGTGAGGCTGTGTCTGGTGATTTTGTGCCCCAGAGCGTGCCGGCCGTGCTTGGTCCGGTGACGGTGCCTTAGCCGTGCGGCTGGCGCAGTTCTGGGTGACAGTGGACCGGCGGCCGGTGACCGCCTCTGTAACGTGGCAGGCAGCGCGTCAGTGTTATATAGTCAGAGGCCGGTGACCGCCTCTGTAACGTGGCAGGCAGCGCGTCAGTGTTATATATTCAGAAGCCAGTGGCCGACCGCCGGCCGTCGGCGCCACGCCCCACCTGGAGTCGGCGTCACGACGCGCTGGTATCGAGCGGACCACGGACCGACCACGCCCTCTCACTCCACAGCGTCACGACCGGCACCGGCCGCTCCTGCTCCTTCCTCCACCCTCTCTGCCCCTCGCTCCTCCCTCCCTGCCTCTACTCCCTGTTCCCAACACCCTCCATCCATCCCTTACACCTCCCTCACAGACAGTTATCAGCTGACCGGCCGCCGCTGCCTCTTTGCTCCCTCCATGCTCCCTCCCTGCCGCTGCTACCGTACCTCCTTGTCCTACCGCCTTGTTCCCTCCTGCTGGTTCTCCGTGCCTCTCTTCTCCCTACATCCCTCCCTACTCCCTCCATACTCCCACTGCTCTTTGCCTCCCTCCATCCCTCCATCCCTCCGTCATTAGCTGGCCGGCACTGTCACGGTGCCATGCCTGTCACTGTCACAAACTCCTCTGGGAGCGGCAGCGGCTGTCCCGCCCCCCCCAGACATGACACGTCTGGTATGCGGCGCACGCCGGTGGCGGAGATTTGTCGTCTGGCGTCACCAGGTGCCTCGGCGAGCCGTGCACGCCTGTCGCCCTCGACGACGACGACGACGACGGCGGCGGCAGTGACCGGCGACGCCCGCACGTGGTCTTCCGGACACTAAAGGCGAAGCTGTCATCTCTGCTGAGAGCGAGCGAGGGCAGAGTGACAGATCTCTGCTGAGAGCGAGCGAGGGCAGAGTGACAGATCTCTGCTGAGAGCGAGCGAGGGGCAGAGCGACAGATCTCTGCTGAGAGCGAGCGAGGGGCAGAGTGACAGATCTCTGCTGAGAGCGAGGGCAGAGAGACAGATCTCTGTTGAGAGCGAGCGACGGCAGAATGACAGATCTATTGAGAGCGAGCGAAGGCAGAGCGACAGATCTCTGCTGAGAGCGAGCGAGGGGAGTGACAGATCTCTGCTGAGGAGCGAGCGAGGGCAGAGGGAACAGATCTTTCTGCTGAGAGCGAGCGAGGGCAGAGCGACAGAATCTCTGCTGAGATGCGAAAGCGAGGGCAAAGATCTCTTGCTGAGAGCGAGCCGCGGGCAGAGGGAACAGATCTCCTGCGAGAGCGAGCGGACGGCAGAGAGACAGATCTCTGACTGAGAGGAGCGAGGGCAGAGGACAGATCCTGCTGAGAGCGGCGAGGGCAGAGTGACAGAATCTCTGCTGAGAGCGAGCGAGGGGCAGAAGAGAACAGATCTCTGCTGAGAGCGAGCGTAGGGGCAGAGTTGACAGATCTCTGCTGAAGCGAGCGAGGGCAGAAGAGACAGATCTCTGCTTGAGAGCGAGCGAATTTGCAGAGAGAAGATCTCTGCTGGAGAGCGAGCGAGGGGAGTGACAGATCTCTGCTGAAAGCGAGCGAGGGGCAGAGAGACAGATCTCTGCTTGAGAGCGAGCGAGGGCAGAACGTGACAGATGTCTGCTGAGAGCGAGCAGGGCAGAGTGACAGATTTCTCTGCTGAGAGCGAGCGAGGGCAGAGGGACAGATCTCTGCTGAGAGCGAGCGAGGGCAGAGTGACAGATCTCTGCTGAGAGCGAGCGAGGGCAGAGCGACAGATCACTGCTGAGAGCGAGGGCAGAGGGACAGATCTCTGCTGAGAGCGAGCGAGGGCAGAGGGACAGATCTCTGCTGAGAGCGAGCGACGGGCAGAGGGACAGATCTCTGCTGAGAGCGAGCGAGGGCAGAGAGACAGATCTCTGCTGAGAGCGAGCGAGGGCAGAGGGAGGGCAGAGGGACCGTCGGCGCTGTGTGATAGCCATGTTTCGTGGCGGCCTGCTGGCGCTTCTCGTCGGCCCGCGTCGATTCGTGTCAGTCTGTCGCCGATGCCGGTCGTTTCCTCGCTGTAAACATGGCCGTTAAGCGTCGATGGTTCAGCTGTTGGAGTTGATGACAGCCAAACGAACTGTGCCGAAGCTCGTATGTGTGCTCCTCGCTGTCGCGACGGGAGCAGTTCGACGCAGAGTTTACGGGTGCGGATGTGTGCCGGGCAGCCGGCTGTGTGGGATCGTTGAACGTGATGTGCGAGGTGGTGTGTATGCTGAACTATGCGGACATGGCTTACAGACCATCAAGGCATTTGGAGTCATACGCACATACGTATGCTTGTATACGAATATACAGGCATATGGACAACATGATAAAATACGTATTGATTGACGGGTATCGACAGAGTGAACCAGACTGGAATCCCTAGACAGACATTTCCTTTCCTCGGCGTTTCTTATGCAATAATAATGTCGCAGCGGTTGGGTGTGCGCAGGCCGCAGACATCGATCAAACTAATACTGGTTTCGCGTCTGCTTGTTTTTGTGTTGGAGAGAGGTGAACCGTGGCTGATGCAGTCTTTAATGAGCTCGGCGTGTGTGATGTATCGCAGTGGTCATATCATCATTCCGTGCGCCCCGGTCATTTCTGACAGCCTGTCACCTCCTTTACAGCGTGCAGAGGTGACGACCACGTCCCGGCCGATCCTGACAGCCGCTCTCTCTGTGTGTTGCAGTGTGAGGCGGTGATGCCTGTATGTGCCGCGTGGGGCTCGGCTCCCACGTAGATGGTGGTCATCAACCCGGGACGCGGCCCCGGGGTCTGGCCTCGTCAGCCGGCGCCTGACGCGCTCATCGACACCACGGACACCAGCGGCAAGATGGTGTCGCGGGCCACGCTCATCTGCCGGCCCAACTCGCACCCATTCCAGGTCAGTGGTCAGGGGTGGCGGGCCGCGTACTGCCCGCCGAATACTCGGCACTGCACACTGCCGACTGAGCCCTCAGTGTATCGCACATTGTCCACTATACACTGTGCAGTGTACAGTGGAGAACGAATGTTCTGTCCACTTCCTCGACACCACCTGTCTGAGTCTGTCTGTGCTGCACGCAGTCGAATCCAATGCAGTTACTATAGCCCTCGCCCCCGGTGTCAGGGGCGCGGGCATACATAGTTGCACTGGATTTCACTGCGTGCGGCACCGATAGACCGACGACAGTGGTGTCGAGGAAGTGGACAGAGCATTCGTTCCGCAGTGTACATCGCACGTTTCGCATTGCGTAATGCTGCTGCAAACTGCAAATCGCACAGCGCCATCGCACCCGAGCACCATATACCACACACTGCACACAGAACTGTGCACACTGCTCACCACTCACCGTACTCTCTTAAGTGAGCGTCACGCACCTGTACAGGGATGTGACGTCACTGCCGCCAGCCTCCCGCTCGCGATAGTCGGACATAACCACCTCCGTGGCGGCACAGAGCCCGTCGATGAACCCAGCAGCCGGCAGACTAACGCCAGTAGCCGGCAGTCGGCCGAACTGAACTGTGAGGTGGGCTGTAGTCTCACCAATGTAACCGGCTGACGGGGCCGGTGCCCCCTCAGACCCGTACTGGCCTGGCGGAGTGGCCCGCCCCGCCTATACCGGTTATGGGCCGACCGGCAGCAGTTTTTGGTGCAGTGTGTCGTTGGAATGGCGCTTCAGGAATGTGTGCCGAGCTCTCTAGAGGCGGGGGCGGTGGGAAGTGGGTGGTGGGTGGTAGACGGTAGGCGATGGGCGGTGGGCGGTGGGCGGTGGGCGGCAGGCGGCAGGCGGTGGGCGGCGGTGGCGGTAGTGATATACCATGACTCCTGTGTTGTTGGATCGTGACTGATGGGTGCGTTGTCAGACGCCGGGTGTGCCACCCAGCGCGGCACCACTATCAGATAGGGCCTTCACCGTCGCCGACTGGAGGCGCCCCCTGGTGACGACGTACGCGAGATACTGCTGTGTTTACGGGGCGGTTTTCACGTTCTGCGTATGCGGTGTGCGTGCTGTGTCTATCGTCTATCGCCAGGGGCGCCGGAAGTGTCCAAAAGTTGGGGGGGGGAGGCATTCTGAAGTCGATTCTTTCCATGCAACGCCATAGACGTAATGTTAAAATCTGGCAATGTTTGGGGGGGGGGGGCGGCTGCCCCCTCTGCCCCCCCGGTTCCTGCGTCCTTGTCTATCGCCGTGTCGGCACGCAGTCGTTTGCTGTCCTGCTTTGTATGTTACCTGTACCTGATGTCCATGAATATGCTAGTATTGTTAACTGCTGTCCTGCTTTGTATGGTACCTGTACCTGATGTCCATGAATATGCTAGTATTGTTCACTGCTGTGTGCCGACTGTCCTGCTTTGTATGGTACCTGTTACATGAATATGTTAGTATTGTTCACTGCTGTGTGCCGACTCATATGCAGTGGAATAAATGTCATTGCAGGCGTAGTTTCATATAAGTGTGTTCGTTTGATGCAATCCCGAATGTTTTTAGCTGTGCTTCTTTGGGTGAAACGGAAGCGAAGGACGTTTTGGTATCTTGAAAGAACAGTTGCACTTTGGGCTGCTTGATGACGTAAACATGTACTAAGCATGCGATGATGTGAGACATACGAGCGAAGAATAAGGACGACGCGATGGAGAACCACTGACCACAGCCTCTGTGGTTCCGTAGTCTGCCGTTTGTCTGTTTCTGCCGAGCTTCTGCTACACTTCACACGCACGCACGCTTCTGCGAAGTGCTGTCCACTGTTTATCATTGTATTGTGCAACGCGCCATAGTCCGCGCTGCTGTATCGGGTGATGCCACGCACCGGCTGCATAATGACGCCGTGCGGAGAACTTCTCTTTCAGTCTGCCGCAGGGTATGAAACCCCTGGCAGGGGGATAGGGTTTCAAATTTGATGGTTTGTTGATGATTTGGGTCCATAAACGGATGCACCGGTTGCACCATAGCGTAGTAGTCACGGTACAGCCAGTGTAGTACAAACTACAAGATAAGGTTTAACGGTATCCTTATGAAATCGTTTGGGAGGAGAAACTGACGTATTCCTGATCTAGCTTACGTTAGGAAAAGTGAGTTACATACAATGATAGGAAACATTGTGAGGAAGGTTGAGTAAGTTTTAGTACTCGTATTATAATATTAGTCGCGTTATTGCTACTATTGTTTTACATGTTGCTAGTGTTCTCAGTAATTGTTTTCTTTTGCTTGTATTATTGCGGCTTAATCGTCACGATAAACTGTTTGACACCCAGGCACGTAGCCAGGATTTTGCTCAGGGGGGGGGGGCACGTCGGAAAAAATCAAATTTGCTCCTCTTCAGCTATATGCTGCTGACCGGGGGGGGGGGTCGGGTTTGCACAGAATCTCATTATATCTAGTGGTGAAATCATATTTTGCTCCTCAACCATATGATGCCTGACAGATAGGGGGGGGGGGGGTCGGGTTTTCAGATAATATCATTCTATCTATGTGAATTTACTTCGCTCATGGGGGGGGGGGGGGGCATGGCCCCCGTGGCCCCCCTTGGCTACGTCCCTGTTGACACCACGCTGAAGTACACACGACACTCTGTCTTCAGGTGCTGGCTGGCACAGAGCTACAGGTTATCGATTGTCGTGTGTTACTAATGGGCGACAACGGGGGACAATGGATGTTCATTGTCCATCCCCGGTGATATCGACATGTCGTCCCGGTGCACCGCGTTGTCGTTATGTCGCCCTGGCTTAATATGCCATGTGTTGTGGCGCCGAGGCCGCCGCCTTATTCTGGGTCAATGATGCGGTGCACAAGGCTGTCGTGCTGTTATCCAGCCGTACCGATGCATTATGTTGCTGTATGATCACCCGGGAGTCCCGGTGCACAATGTTGCTGTTCTGTTACTGGACCGTCCCGTTGCACCTTGTTGCCCTGGTATCACGTTCAGGGTGCACCATGTTGTTGCGTTGTCATCTGGCCGCCCCGGTGTACCATGTTGTCGCTATGTCACCCGGCGACCTTGGGGCGCATGTTATCTAATTTGTCACTTGCTCTATCCGATGCACATGGTATGTGCTGTCAACTGGTCGTCAAGGCGCCACGTCTTGATGTTTTCACTCAGATCTTTCCGATGCCACGCCTTGCTATGTTGTCACTCGATCCTTCCGGTGCACCGCGTTGACGCACCGCCCCTGTCCCGGTGCACCGCGTTGTCGACCGCCCCTGTCCCGGTGCACCGCGTTGTCGACCGCCCCTGTCCCGGTGCACCGCGTTGACGCACTGTCCCGTTGTCACCAGGAACGTCATCTGACCCTGGAGAAGCCGGAGAAGATCGGCAGGTCGGTAGCTCGATTCCGCGCCGCCCCCAACAACGCCATCTTCGACTGCAAGGTGCTCTCCAGAAACCACGCCCTGCTCTGGTTCGAAAATGGCAAGGTGAGCGGGAATCGGTGGCATGCCTCAAGATTCTACACTATTATGGCTAGAAAATGGAAAAGTGAGAGTAACCAATATCCTGTCAAATGAACTACGTCCTGCTCTGGTTCGAAAATGGAAAAGTGAGGGTAACCAATATCATGTCACATGAACTACGTCCTGCTCTGGTTCGAAAATGGGAAGGTGGGGAGGAATCGGTGGCCTATCACAAGAACTAGTTCTTGATCGGCTAAAAACAACCGAAAAGGGAGAGGAATCGATGCCGCGCGCTGCGGGAATTCCGCATCGTTCTGGCTCGATAGGTGGTTATGCTGCGGTCCGGACTTCTCTACTCGCAGGGGGTGGGGGCTGTGGAGTTGGATGAAGATCATGTCATATCGCTTGTGGCCAGCATTCAAAACGGTTGCATCAGCTCATAAACGGGTAAACGTCTTTTTTTCTGTTGCGGTATTGATTGCTCGGTTACAAAAATCATTGCATATTGCAAGTGACATTGATTTCTCAACGTTTTTAACCTAGCACGTGCTCCTCTCAACGTTTTAACCTAGCACGTTCTCCGACAGCGAACTTCGAGTGCAATCGATCTCATTCCCCGACAAACTGACGGCTCGGCCTCCACCTCACTTTTACCTGAGATCTCGTCGCGATGCTCTGCCTCAATGCTGTAAACAATCATCAACAGTAGCTTCAGCCACGTCTCGTGAGGAGGCCGTCTTCTCGGCACCAGTAATCACTTTTCATCTGCACACCTGTCAGTCACTGCTGCTCGTGCTGTGCTCAGTGACGTCACCCCAGTGGTCTGACTGGGTGTCCGTCCCCGTGTGTCCGTTGCAGTTCTTCCTGCAGGACACCAAGAGCAGCAATGGCACGTTTGTCAACAGCCAGCGGCTCGGCAAGGGCTCTGACGAGTCGCCGCCTCGGGAACTCTGCTCCGGCGACATCGTCCAGTTCGGAGTCGACGTCATGGAGAACTCGAAAAAAGGTACAGTGTGTAAGTCCATCTTCCTACCCCTTAGATGAGGTCGCACGTTAATAACTCGAAAGAGGTATGCTGCGTGCCTTCTCGCCATTATGTGAGGCGAGACGATATAGAGAACTCGAAAAGGTACGGTGTGTTGTTCAATTATCCTCCTACTTCGTTTGTGAGTTGCCTAGCATGGTCATCTAGGCATGCTCTGAACGTTAGAACCGTTACAGCACCGGACTGCTGCTATTTTCTGGTAATGTTCAACGTCGCTCGATCTATTTTGGCTTTCCGTTAGCCTTCAGTACCTGCTGGTATCTCGTGTCTGTCAATGTCTGCCAGTGCCCGTGTCTGCCCGTGTCTGCCCGCGTCTGCCCGTGTCTGCCCGCGTCTGTCCGTGTCTGTCCGTGTCTGTCCGTGTCCGTCCAATGTCTGCCCGTGTCTGCCCGTGTCTGCCCGTATTTGCCAATGTCTGCCAGTGTCTGCCAGTGTCTGCCCGTGTCTGTCAATGTCTTGCCGTGTCTAGCCAATGTCGCCATGTTGCCCATGTCTCCCGTGTCTGCCGTGTCTGCCGGCGTTCCTGCCCGTGTCTGCCCGTGGTCCTGCCCGGGTTGCCCGGGTCTGCCCGGGTCTGCTCGGTTCTGCCCGTGTTTCTGCCCTGCTGCCGTGCTCTGCCCGTTCTTGCCGTATTTGCCAATGTTGCCAGTGTCATGCCGTAGTCTGCCCGGTCTGTCGTGACTGCGTGGTTCCCTGTCGTTCTGCCCCGTGTTCTGCCCGCGTCTGCCCGCGTCTGTCCGTGTCTGTCGTGTCTGTCCGTCGTCGTCGGTCTGCCGGTGCCCGTGTCTGCCCGTTTGCCAATGTCTGCCAGTGCTGCCAGTGTCCTGCCGTGTCTGCCAATGTCTGTCCAATGTCTGCCCATGTCTGTCCCGTGTCTGCCCGTGTCTGCCCGCGGTCTGCCCGTGTCTGTCCGTGTCTGTCCGTGTCTGTCCGTGTCTGTCCGTGTCTGTCCGTGTCTGCTGTTATCCTGCCCTACCGTCCGGTGTCTGGTAGCCCGTGTCTGCCAGTGTCTGCTGGTGTCCTGCCCTACCGTCCGGTGTCTGGTAGCCCGGGTGGGTCTGCCCGTGTCTGCCCGCCGTCCGGCACCGCTGACCCGACCCATCTGTCTGTGTTCCAGTGACACACGGCTGTATTGTAGCCACGCTCAAACTCTACCTCCCCGACGGCAAGGAGGCGAAAGCCAGGTGAGTGAGGCCCAGCCGCGCGGCGACTTCCTCCTGTAGTCACCACGTACGCTGTGCGGTAGAAGAGCTTCTACTAGTCTCACGTTACTCCTTACACGTTACTCACTTGACTTTCGAGTGTAGTTTTGTGTACCGGGTGTAGAGTACTCTAGACAGAGTGTAGTATCAGGGATAGTGCTTAGCTGATATCATAGCTGCTCGCCTGTGCTCCTGTTACTGTCGATGAGATCTCTCCCGTCTGTACGTTTCAGAGGATCAACCTCGGACGTAATGCTTACCGGGTAAATCATCTCGCTTGCGCTGAGTCCCCTCCCATCCCTCCCACACCCGACCCCAACCCTGCCCCAACTTTGCCCCAACCCTGCCCCAACCCGACCCCAGCCCAGCTACCCCACTCTGCAGTCCCGTGTGCGTGTTTGTCTGCGTGTGAGCGTGTGCCCCTGCCGAGTGTGTTCGTACCTCGTCTAAAGTAAAGAAACCCCCGTTCACACCGTGTGGACGCCTCGCCAAGGTGAGATAATAGTAGCCACGGAGCGCCGGCGGGTGCCAGGAGGCCGGGGCACGGCCTCTGAAATGGTGTGCCGCCACTGGCGCCGGGCGGCTGGCCGTGACGGCTGGCATCTCACAGGCTCGTCACACGCTCGGCGGCGGCCCGGCGACACCACTTTGGTGGCGTCATGTTGGCTGGCCACAAATGTGTGGACGTGCTATTGCTGGCTGGCGCTGTCAGCCGGTTATGAACAGGGGTTTCGCTCTGTGACGCGCGACCCCCCCCTCCGCCCGACCCCCTGTCCCCACCCCGACCCGTCCCCGCCCGCTCTCCTGCCAGCTACTGGTGTTGGTTCAGTGGCTGCTGTGTTCGTGTTGTTCAGCCGTGTTGATTTGTGAGCTTGGCCGACTCGCCCTGGGACTGCGAGACAAAAGCTGCCGACTTGGCTGGTCGCCCAGCGAACACCGTGGTGCTGGACAATTGAATCTGTAGGTGGAATCAAGACCATACCTTAAAGGGAATAGTTCACCTTAACCTTAGGCTTTTGAGTTGAGATAGCCCAAGTTGTGGCGCAATGCCGAAATACTTGTGACACTTTCACATTTTCCAAGAAACCTTTAACTTATTAATATTCCAGTTCCAAAAGTCGGGACCGGGTAACCCGGTCACTCCAATCGCTGCATTGGCTGATTTTGGCTGAGCTCACGGTATGATTAATGAACGCCACGATGAGTACAGACTTGGGGAAAGTGTCAGTGCGGACAAAACCCATACTGTTTCAAGTACTCATTCTTTTTATTGCAAGAATGAACTTGCTCAGCGTAATTGCTATGGCATAGTGATTTTGATCGTTAAATTCTTCTATAAAACATTTTTTCTAAACAACAGTTCTGTAGCGCTATGCGTAGCGTTCAGCGCTGCTGAAACGTTCCAGGTTCGCGTACAAATAGGTTGATCTGTGCCCTCCCCCTAACCGAACCCCACCTCGCACCAAGTACGCGTCGTGCTGTCGTTTTGTGGACGCGCCCGCGGCGCAGCCCGCCGGCATGACTTGGGTTAGACATACTCCCAGGACAGCCGCCCAGGAGCACGAAACGCTAGAGACGACCTTGATGTGCGGACAAACAGCTATGGCTTTTCATGAGTTAATATTACATTAGTA
Organism: Semibalanus balanoides; assembly: GCA_014673585.1. Lineage (NCBI taxonomy): Eukaryota > Metazoa > Arthropoda > Thecostraca > Balanomorpha > Balanidae > Semibalanus > Semibalanus balanoides. The sequence continues at coordinate 24,485 of VOPJ01000816.1, forward strand.
TGAACTGAAACTTTTAAAGCAAGTACTCGCTGTGATGGGTTTTTCAATAGTTGTTACTTGTTCCGGCATCTTATCAATCAAGTCTTGGTGATAGTACCACATGTATAGCGACACGATCCCTTACTCCAATCAATGAGTGCGGTGCTTCCTCACAGCTGGAATTTCGCATTACTTTGAGGAAAAAAATGTGAAATTATCACCTATAATTGACATTTTTAATTTTGCTTTTTCCGGCGTAAATATACGGTTTCTTTGACTTAGCTAGTAATAGAACTCATTCTTGCTTCTCCTTCATCATTTCTGAACTTTCCTCGTTTTTTTTTTTTCTTCAAGGTGAACTATTCTTTAAAGGACCTTAGAAGACCGTTTGATCAAGATCTGATTCCGTCTCCGTTGAACCTGGTTTAGTGTTGGATTACGTTTTGGCATGGGGTGGTTAGTTCAGTGAGGACAACTATACATTTAGAACTGTTTCTAGTTGGCGCTGCCTACATATTTATCGTTTATTTGTCACAGCCGAATTTTGAAGTGCATAAGATGAAATAAAATTTTGTTTTGCCACCGACTTGCTTGAACGCCAGTACTGATGGGCGCCATATAACTATTTTGTTGCGGCGCCCTTAAGCCCCAATCATCATCAACGCCAGTACCTGGTGGTAACATTTATTTGGGAGAAGGTACCACTACGGGCCCAAAATCAGGCCTCCTTGGCCCCACTTTGCCGTTAAGGTTTTGTCCATTTTGCCGCCAAAACTGCATCGGTTTTCTTAGTGTCAACTGTCAACCTCCTGCCGAGACAGTCGCTACACAAACATGGACTGGCAACTTTGGTCAGTTCTAATAAACGTCTTACTCGGATGCCTTGGCCTTACGCACAATGGGTAGGCTGCTTGAGAAGGAACACTCCGTTATGTTTTCCAATCCAGCCCATGTTCCCTAACATAGCTAAATTGTCCTCCCGTAAAGATGTGATGAACCTGCTGCGGATGATTGCCGATAATTTACCACCAATAATCTAGCATTACCACCGCTGATTGCCGATAATTTTCAGTACTTACCGATCATCTGTAAATCCGTCACCATTATGTTGTTGTTAATATTGCGTAAGGGAAAATCATCTTAACCACGACACATATTGCTATTTTTTAGATAAAAAATACAATAAGAGATAAAACCCCTCCGTTTGTTGTATGTTCAACATACAACAAACGGAGGGGTTTTATCTCTTACTGTATTTTACATACTACAACATACTATGTTGTAGTATGACAGATCAGTGAGCAGCGGTGCCGTGTTGCTGCCTGTCAGCGGCGGTGGGAGGCGTTAGTCTGTGTGTGTGTGGAGTGGGTTTATGTCGACCGTTCACCATCTAACTGCCTGTTCTGCTGCCCCCACAGCGCCGCCACCATCCCGCTGAGCACAGCCAGCCCTATCCAGTCACAGGAGCTGTACCAGCTTCAGCAGTGTGTTCAGGTCAGTGATGGCTGCCGCAGCTCGGCAGGCAGAGCTGCGACAGCCAGGACGGCAGGCCGGCTGCAGCCGTTAACCGGCGCCTGATGGGCTGTAACGAGTTGTTTGATCGAGTTCGGCCCGTTGACACAGTTGGCCACAGTTGGCCGTGTTAGTGCAGCTGGCGGCCGGCACTGTCTGTACAGTGTACAGCCTAGCTCTGTCTGGGGGCTGGGGGAGAAGGGCGGTGGCGCCTGCGAGGCAGTCACAGGCCCGTCCGGTCTCTTTAGTCAGCGCAACACACGCAGCTATTGAGCTCTCGGTGTTTTGTGATCTCGATATGTTTCGATCAGGGCTTTACACGCTCTTCTGTCATATTTTACATTTGGGCACCTTTACTTATACTAAGAATATGTGTTGTGTTTTAGACGCTACATCGCCTTGTAGTTGGCCGCTCTGCAACCCCAGTTTTCATTATCCTCATTGGCTGTATTTGCTGCGAGCGCATTGCTAGTCTCGTGTTAACTGATTTACCGGAGGATCGCCAATGATTCCGCTGCAACCATCGTGCGTTTCCGAATGACCCGTGGAATAGTAGGTGAGCCCATACCCCGATCTATCATCATCAGCATCCGTGGGTGGTATTAGAGCTTAACGACCCCGCGACCTTAAAGATTTACTCTCGCGCTGACCCGAGCAGGGAAACCGAATACCACGTCAGTAGCCAGGCTCGAACCCGCGACCCATCGGAACCCGGGATTCAGAGCATTACACTACCAACTGAGCCACTCGAGCCCAACGCTCTACCAACTGAGCCGCTCAGCAGTGCTGCACCCCTCATCATCCCCCGTCCGGCTGCACCCCTCATCATCCCCCCCGTACCGTCCCCCGTCCGCTGCACCCCGCATCATCCCCCGTTACCGTCCCCTCCGTCCGACTCCACCCCCTCATCACCCCCCGGTACAGTCCTCCACCTCCGTCCGTCGGTCGCAGGAGGCGGTGCACAGGGAGCAGGCGGTGGAGAACAAGCTGGCCATGCTGCAGCGGCTGCTGGACGGGGTGCAGACGGCCACCAACTCCAGCTGGAAGGCGCTCATCGACGAGGACCGGCTACTCACCAGCTAGAATCCTGGGACAGCACGCGCTCTACCGAAGCGTGAGAAGGCCTCGAGGACAGCACCGCTCTACTCGAATGAGAAGTCCTCAGGACAGCACCGCTCTACTCGAGAAGGAGAAGCCTCCAAGGACAGCACGCATCTACTCGAAGTGAAGTTGTCAAACAGCATGCCCTACTCAAAAGTAGACAACGTAGACGTTTCTCGGGGCAGCTGGTAACCAGGCTACTATAAAGGCATGTTAAGCAGTGATGAAAGTGAGAACATACATCGTGGTTGCGGAAGCTGCTATTTTTCTGCCATTTGTGACTCATTTCTTTGACAAATGTGGATGGGATGATAGCATTTTGGAAGCGTGTTTGTGGAATGTGGATGAATCTCCGGAGCATTTTGGACAGATGTCGTTAGATAGGACGACGGTTTTTTCTTCTTTTTAATAGGCATGTTGATGAAGCGCCAGTGTTCAGGTTCTGTAGCTCTGGGTACCTCGCCGGGTAATAGTTTATTTCATGTTTGACCCATGAGTACCGACTGAAGCCTAAATAAACGATTATAATTGAGCGTAGTACGTGTGTGACTGTTGCTGTTTTCCTCCGTCAGTGTGACGGAATGGTGAATTCCCGACTGACTGGACTGCCCCGGTTGCGGCTGTGCTTTTGTTCTCAGAACTTCGGAGAGGATAAACTGAGGGAGGAAATAGCTCGGCTTCAGGAGGAGAAGAATGCCTACCAGAATGTAGCTAAAGAAAGTCTAAAAAAGGTGTTACAAGAGAAATTAGAGGCTGTTAGAAAATTGCAAGAGTTGGAAAGGTGAGGCTAGCTTATTTACGAGTATTTGTACAGTCTTTGTCTCTGAATAACTTATGATGCGACATGTATAGTTCATGCATTTGATGCCGTCGTCTCAATACATGATTTTACATATTTTAACTCTGGCTGACTTGAGGAGCCTCTTTTGAGACTTGTTATGTCAATTATGCTCTGACGCTGACGTCTCGATGCATGTTATGACTTAAACGAGTCGTTAGAGCTCATCTTGTTTCTTAATATTAAACCTGTGCAACATCCGGTTTTTCATCGCGAGTGATTGTTATTTAATCTGTTTATCCATTTAAATGCTGACAATATTACAAAGTTGATTCTGTCATGTAATTTCATCCTTAGCCTGTCCATGACAAGTCTGTGGCCCGTCCGTGGCGTATCTGCCACCCTCCGTGACTCGTCCGTGACTCGTCCGTGACTCGTCCGTGACTCGTCCGTGACCCGTCCGTACCCCTGTGTCTGTCCCGTCTATGACATGTCTGTGACCTGTCCGTGACCCTCTGTAGCCGCTCTGTGACCATCACGCTGATGACCCATAGATTTGTACCCTGTTAATTCGACCACACTGTGACCCACCTAGTGACCCGTATTTGTCGGCCGAGGGACAGGTGTCCTCAAACGGAGAGAGTGAGTGTATTGCGTCAGGCGACCTGCCGAGACGGGCGCACGCCGCCCACGAGCTGGGCGACCTGGCGGCCAAATACGAGGCGCAACAGAGCGCCGTCGCCGACCTCGACACCAAGGTCAAGGTCAGTATCAGGTCACCAGAGCAACTGGAAGCACACGCACTGAATAATTTGTGGTCTGGCCGTCACTTAACCATGGACTGGGGCGAGCGCTACCGATGACTTATAGCCATTGTCGTGCTGTCATCAAATCTCAATATAGTCATGATGGATGGATGGATGGCTCAATATAGTCAATAATCTCAATATAGTCAATAATCTCAATATAGTCAATAATCTCAATATAGTCAGATATCTCAATAGATAAGTCAAAAATAATCTCAATATAGTAATAATCTCAATATAGTCGATTAATCTCAATATAGTCAGAATATGATATCAATATACTCAATATCTCAATAAGTCAATAATACACTCAATATAGTTCCGATAATTACTCAATATAAGTGCACTAATCTCAATATAGATCAATAATGGATCAATATAGTCGATAATCATCAATATAGTACAATAATATCAAATAAAGGTTATAATATCAATATAGTTCAAATAAATATCAATAATATAAGTCAAAATGAATATCAAATCATAGTCATAATAACGAATAGTAGTGTACGCGCATGATAGGATAGCATCGTCTGAATGTGGGCAGTGATGATAGCTAAGTGTTTGATGGGTTGACATTTAAAGGTGATAAGTGCTCAGGGAGTGATGATGCTGAATGGAGAGGGACGTTTCCGGTAGGACGAGAGTCCTCGGCGACGAATCAGTCTAGACGTGCGACATTGCGGCCGGGCGGGGGGGGGAGGGGCGATTGAGACGCCACGCAGCGCGTGGATTTCAGCCGTAGTACGGTTCTGGTGTGTCACGCTGGCTGGATGCTCGATCTATGGGAATACGGGCCCGTGCGCGTAGGACGAGGCCGCTCAATATAACTTCCTTGTGATCCAATGTCATAGTGAACTCACTTCAAAACATTTATGCTCTGCTCCGGGAGGCTTCAGCCTTCGCTCACTTACTATTCTCGTGTAAGTGATAGTATATTCGTGAGCACGTGCTATTACATTGCGTAGGTTATTTCAGGTCACCAAAGAGCCTGGGCGTTCGACTTCGTTGACCACAAACACAACACGGCGCTGCCACAAAAAAGTGTTTTGCCCCTACAAAGGGCCAGAGGTTTTTTTCGGGTGCGCATCGGGTTTCGGTAGCTTGACAGGGGATTCCATGAAAGCATCACTACCGCTATAGTTTGTATGAATCTCATGGCATTTTTAGCCACATATCGGGATGACCAAGGATCAGGTCATTTTTCCACTGAACTCTCCATTTTAAGTCAATGGTGAATAAGTTCAAATTGCTTTCCCTATTCCTAGGATAGCACTGTACTATCAGGCCTGAATGTTCTTTCTTTATCATGTTATTGTAGGCCATTCTTGAAGACCAACCGGTGCAGTATTTCTTCTGTAATTCCCTACAGGGTCAAGCGAGGTCATCCGAGTTCCAACCGAGCACATTTTTGCGTCACATAACTATCATACATAGTGAGATAGAGAATTTGACAGCACCCGTGTGGATTGTTCTCGGATCAAGACGCGTCTCCCATGTACAACATGACCTTATTGGGGTCACCACTTACCTTGTGACCGCTGAGGTCAATTTTTAGGTTAGATCTAACGGGAGAGCAGTAGGAGAAAAGAGACAGATGATTCGATAAGTGCTTTGAACGAGACAAACACGATGGTGTCACATCTTTTCCCTATCTCACTACTAACAGTTTTTACATGAAAACATTTTGCAAAAAATAGCCTTTTTAGACTTTCGCTGACCTCTGGAGCCCAAAAGACTATTGACCCTGAGATGAAATTTGAAGGCATAGGGTGCGAATTAGAACAAATTTAAATAGCCATTCTAAATGCGTCTCATCCTGTTTAGCTCCTAGCTAAATCAAGTTTTCCGAGAATAATGGGAGGGGTATCTGGAGCTAAGTCCTAAATCTTGAAAATTTGACCTTTGATGACCTCTGGTGACCCTAATATCGACATGATAAATTTTTTCACTGAAATAGTTTTGAAATCGCTTTTGACGAGCTCTCGAATGGTGTTTCTGGTTTATGTCTAGGTCCCATAGGAGCTGAGTTAGAAGGGGGGGGGGCGTCGAAACACCCCCGGCCCGAGGAAGGTGGCGCCGAGCACCGGCCCGGCGCGGGTTAACTCTCAGTCTTAATCGTGATAGGAGGGAATTGCAGCTACCAAACCATGCCTTGCCTGGGGCTCTCCTAGCTTTGCCTCAATGCAGTGATTCTGTTTAGTTTCTCATAGTCCCTGACACGCTAGTGTCCCCTCGAGATCCTCGTCTCCTGACACCACTATTGTCATCAAGACCACTGACATGTCTCCACCGCTCCTTCTGAATCTCTGCCGCCACGATTGCAACCTCACGCCTGCTGCCCCTGCTGCTGCCCCTCTAGGAGCTGGAAGAGGAGTCGGCGGCGGCGGAGGAACGGTGGGAGGCGGAGCGGGGCCGCGTGGAGGCTCGCGCCGCCCAGCAGCGCAGCGACGAGGCACAGCAGCGGGCCCGCCTGGAGGGCCTGCAGGCCGAGAGCGACTTCACCAAGCAGCAGCTGGCCTCGCTGCGACAGAAGCTGCAGAACAAACTCACAGGTCAGAGGAGCTCGGAGAACTGCAGAGAGGGTCCTAGAGAGCTGCGGTGTCCCACGTGTTCCTTGCTGGACTCCGCGGCGTGTTGAAGTCGACACGAGGTTGGTTAGTTCAGTGAGGATACGCAGTGCGGGGGATGGACACATACGGGTGGCAGGGGTCGTATGTAATGGGCGATGGATGGTTTCTGGTGGCGTATTTCGTGAGCTGTCGGTGAATCAGACTTTCAAGAGCTCGTTGAACTCGTGTGTGACCGTCAGGTTCGATACCGAGCTTCTGATACCGAGCTTCTGATACCGAGCTTCTGATACCGAGCTTCTGATACCGAGCTTCTGATACCGAGCTTTCAGTTTACTGTTGCTGAATGTATATGTCCGGACCGGGGGTGTCGTCGAAATCCGACGCCGTCTTTGGTTTGTCTGAATTAATGGTGACTCGGCACATGTCGCTTGGTCCTCACGTGAAATGCGTGCACGACGTCAGTCAGTGGATCGTGACTGACCTGACCTGACCTCTGACCTCTGACCTCTGACCTCTGACCTCTGGCCTCTGACCTCTGACCTCTGACCTCTGGCTGTGCGCGACTTACAGTTGAGAGCACGCCAAACGAATCATAACCTGAACTGATCCGTACTGACCTGACCTGACCTGACCTGACCTGATCTGACCTGACCTGATCTGACCTGATCTGACCTGACCTGACCTGACCTGACCTGACCGTAGCTCTGCGGTCGGCAATGGAGAGCGTGCGGAACGCACCGTGACCTACCCTGACCTGACCTGAGCTCAGTGTAAGAAAAGTGGCCCATTTCTCCATTTTTCTGAACTTGGAAGTTTTGTTCCATGACAACTTTTACTGTAAGAAATGATTTGTTTAATCTGCGGGTACAAGTAGCTGACGGGCATGGACATTAGACTGAGACTTGACTTTCTGAACAAAAGCCAGAACGGGACAGTCCCAACACTGATGCGACGCAAAAATTGTCAGCAAAAAAATCGTAAGGGTGGAACCTTCCAAATCTCCAACATTAGAAATTTCTCAGTGATTTGGGAAGGAAAAAACTGGTACTTTCCAAAAGTTAAACTCTATCAAAGAAAATGGAACCTCTACCAGGTGAACGGGTACGACACCGGCCCATAACTCGCAGGTTCTCATGCGCATCACACCGATCCAGGTGCTTTTTTGGTTGGGCAACGAACTCGATTGCCGAACATGATTCCGTGATAGGTTATCAATGCAGGAGGGGTATAAGTGCCCGTAATGATGACAAAACGACTGACCCCTCACTGATCGAAGCTTACTTATCTCAAGTACTTCAGATTGCTCAGACTAAACACGTCGGGGAACATACTGGGAACGCCGGGTCACATCGGGTTCTAGCTTACTAAACACGGAACAGAGGCTTTAACCCGCGCCCCACTGGGCCTCTGCATTTCCTTCGCCCGACTGGGGGGGGGGTGTTTGAACACCCCCCTCCTAACTCGGTCCCATGGCACGTGAGCCAAAACAAAAAGACACCATTCGAACCGATAATCCCAAAAATCATTTCGAAACACTATCAGACTTTTTTTCGCTCGTCAAAACTCAGGTACCAGAGTCATCGAGGTCAAATTGTTCAGTTTTAGGGACAATCGCTCCAGAAAACCCCCAAAATATCTCGGAAACTATGCTATCTAGAAACAAAACGTTCAAATAAGACAATCGCTCTAGCAAATAAATTTGACAATCGCATCTTGTCCTCAAAATTTGACCTCAGGTCAATAGTTAAAGGTTCTTTATTTCCTCTAGAGGTCAATTAAAGTCAAAAAAGCTTATTTTGGCAAAAAATACTTTATGAATAACTTCTTAAATCTAAGAGATAACGTCATATCTGTTTTACGCATCGTGTTTTGGTCTGCGTCCAATTGAATTTGATAATATATACATTTATTATGTTAGGTCAACTTGGAAAAATTGACCTCCAGGTCAAGGTCAAATGGGACCCAAGTAGAGTTCCATGTGCATATCAGATAGATAGTCTTGGGACGAGACAAACACACTGGTGTACAGTTGGCAGTTCTCTATCTTCATATGGCCAGAGTTATTGACGAAAAGGTGTTGTGACCTCGATGACTCAGATGACCCTGTATGTTTCTGAGCAAAACTGCACTTGGATCATACATAATATCATATGATACATCATCCAGAAGGAAATGGACTGATATCACGACAAAGAAAGCATTTGATTATTTCTCCATTGACTTATAATGGGGAGATCGCAAAATTGACCCGACTAAGGTCACCGATACAAAAAAATCCGAGATATACATTTTGTAGATACTAGACTTAAGTAATCCTAAAGTTGATTTTCGATCCCTTAGAACACTGTAGTCATGGCACACGCAACGTTTTTGTAGGTAGGGTCACTTGCACCTGACCTGGTGACCTGACCCTGACTGACACGACCTGACACGAAACTTAAATTTCGCAAATGTCCGGAAAGATCAGTGATTAGATTTGCCAAATTGGCGGGAGCTTAACGCGCCGCCGTTTTTTCCGCTATCTTGAAAAAAACATAAAGGGGGAATGTTCAAAACACCCCCCCCACCAGTGGGCCGCGGTTAAGTGGGTAATGCTCACACTGGATCATCAAAAGTGGGGGCGCTCTAGGCTTGGGCAAAACTCGAGCCCATTGGCGCCTCCGCATTTATTTCGTCCCTTCAAAATGGTAAATTCTGAAGCGTATGTTTACATGCTTAGATATAATATTTCATACTGGCGAGGGGGTCGATCGGGAAAGTTGGGCCGAACTGGTTGTCTGTCCGACGGAACATTTGTGAACGCTGAGCCCAAACGGACGGACCGATCGCGAAGCGGGCGGCACCGTTCGATACGGCAAAACAGTGAACAGATGATGGTGCCGATCGCGGGGCGATCGGTGCCACGTGCGTGGGCCTCTGCAAAACGAAATCGGAAACCTCTACAGGTTGAACAGGGGGCGACACCGGTCCCATAATCGCAGGCCACAAGCCCATCACTCCAGACTAGACGCTTTTGGGGTGCCGACCCGGGATGGACGTGCACCCCCTAGGGGGTAAACAATGTTCTCGCACTGGTCCTCGTGGTAGCGGGAAGCTTGATGTAGCCGGATACGACTCGGCAATTTTGGTGTTGTCGGATAGAGGAACCGAGGCAGCCGAGGGCTTGCTAGTATACCAGGTACCCACTCGGCGGTGCGCGGGGTGCAGGGTGCGCGTGCAGTGACAGTGGCAAAGCGGTTTACACCATTTGTACGACACTAGCCGCTGAGGCGGCCAGAGGTCGAACAGTTGGCAGGAATTATAACATTGATTGGCTTGGCACAAAGTACGCGCATTTGGAGGCATTCCAGTGGCCCCCAGGGGTAGCACTGGCACATGACCGTTTCACACACGTGTTTGAAACCGAACCGAGGCCAAGACTTGCACGTGACGGATTGCTCCCCCCGTCATTCCCCTCGACGGCCATTGCCCCTCCATGGCAACCGAATGTGCGGTGGAACGGAAAATATAACCTATCCTAGAACCCTGTCCTGGCTGTTGAAATTGAAGACAACATGCGGGGTCGAGAGAACCTGCCCGTTCGCTTGTGCGTAAGTGCCCCCTGAGTGTGCCCGGCACGCCTTTTTCCCAATTAACACGAAAGAGCCCAGATGATGATGATGATTTGGGCTTAAAAGGGGAATATAGCTACCTTAACATCTAGTTTTAACTGAGATAGCAGATTGTCGGTGTATGGAACCTTCTAAATCTTGAAATTTTTCCTTCCAAAAACGACCTAGTTTACTGATTTGAACGCCAAAAACCGTTGGTCATCTTGGTATATTTCAACGTCAAAATCCCGTGAACGTATCGCAATACGTCATCAGTAAGTTACTCCACTGTGATTTTCCAGCCGCTTGCCTTTTTGAACCGTCCGCCCGGGTATTCTCAGTTACTTGCGTTCCGGAGACGGCCCGTCGCTAGACACGGAAAGGTTATTATGAACTTGAACAATTGTAAAATGAATGTTCAATGTTTTCTATTGTCAGTTTTCATTGGATTTCAATTTGACATAAATAATGCGACAATTGGTGCTTTGAAAAAGGCCGATACTGTATGGATTGGGTAGGCTCGTCAGAAGCCGAGTTAGCGGTGCAATGATGTTATGCCGACAATAGAAGCATATTCAGTACTATCTAATGTATTTCAAACTCTCAATGCCAAATTAGGGGCAAATTCACATTAGGGTCGGATATGTTTATAGAGAGTTACAAATCATTTTGTCTAATTGTGAACCGGATTAATTAAAATGTACCCATAGAATACTATGTGAGTTGCACAGGAAAAATTGTTGATCGGGATGGCTGTGCTCATGTTCATAGGATTGGAACTAAGGTAACGAATACTCAGATTGGTTCCATCTGAGTGCAATATTTCATTTCAACATGAATATAGTGGTAGGACAAGTTGTGGTTGGGTTATAGAGGGACACGCTTCGGGTTTTCCCCAAAAAACATGATTAGGCCAAACCCACTTTGTGGAAATTTTCATTGGGATTTACATTTGGGAAATATATACAGACAATAGGTCTTCACAGGGCACGAGAGCATGTTGATTTGGTGTGTTCCCTGTACCGGGTTAGCTTAAATATTCTCACGCAATAGAAGCATATTCTAGTGCTAACTATTAATTTCAAATTCACGACTTAATCACACTATTGGAGAAGCCAAATTCACTCAGGTGTGGATATTAGTTTAAGGTACTATCATTGTCATTGTAAGTTGAGTTTTACCCTATTCAAAGACATTTCACTCACCAAAGATGCTTGAAATAACCTCTAGTGCAAACATTAACAATTTGTAATTCGCGTTTCCAAATATTATTTGGAGTCGAGGAATCCAGCGAGAAACGCAGCATATGTTTAACGGTTTTTACGCATCTGATTCAAGGAACGATTTTTTTCTGCCGTCGTATGTCATTCCCTTATGAAATGTCACAACTCGGCTTTGGAGTGACGCAATATTGTTGTGGACGTGAGGTATCACTTGTAAGAGCTGAGCTTGACTAATGAAAAATTAACACAAACTGGCCCTGACTTTTTTCGGCATAAAATGAATGCCAGAACCATAAAACAGGGCATTATCTACTATCACCAATTCATTCTACATACTTTTCCCAAGGTGCTATATTCCCTTTAAGGGCGCCGCAACAAAATAGTTATATGGCGTCCAGAAGCCCGCGGTGGGGACGGGGTACGATTTTGAGCTACACTTACCTACACTGACTATTAGGTAAGCGTAGCTGCCGTGAGCTCACAGAACAGGACACATTTAACCACCACGTAAACTCCTTTCGGCTGGTAGCGCTGGTTCTCAGTCGTGTTTCCTTCTTTCCGTTCCCTACTGTCACATCCATGTTACAAAAGCAACGGAGTTTGAATCGAAGGGAAATTAAACACAACTGTCAAAGTTGGAATATAAGTGAAATAAATACTGTCGGTCCATCTTGCCCTCTAGCGGTAAAAAGCTCGCTGGTAATAAGGGACTTCAAAGCATGAAGATCAACATAAACTCGTTAACAATGTAGGTACTACGGCTTGCACGACTCTAACAAAATTATAGACATTCTCCTTGCGCTTTTGCATATTTCATTGCGCTTTTGAGATGCTTATGAAAGCGCAAGGAGAAAGTCTATAATTTTGTTAGAGTCGTGCAAGCCCTACATTGCTAATTGCTACTATCTCATGCTTGTGAAGAATCTTCCGACTAGCGGTCCCCACTGTTTCCCTGTCTGCCTGTCATTGGTTGGTTCTGGTTTGACGTCCACACACTGTCCAATCAGCACCCAAAGCAGGCGCGGATCCAGGATTTCGGTCAGGGGTGGGGGGATGGGGCATAAAAAAGTTGCGCCCTCTGGGCGCGCCTTCGGACGTGCCATAGGCGAGACCCTGCTCAGGAGGGGGGCGCCCTAGCGCCCCTTGGATCCGCGCCTGCCCAAAGTGTGAATTGCGAGGTTGTGACGTCATCTCCGGAGCGTAATGACCAATCAGCGGTCGAAGTTCGAACCCCGTAGCATGATTGTAAACTCGTGTTCCGGACTGACGCCAAGACCACAATGAGCTGCTGACGGCTGACTTGTCTCCACGTCTCTCCGCTCCGGCAGTCGACACCACTCCGAACGGCGACATCTCTCCGTCGGAGTCGGGCATCAACAGCAGCAGCATCCTGGGCAGCACCGGCAGCTGCGGCATGCAGCAGACGGAGCAGGAGCTGGCGGCCGTGCAGAGTCAGCTGACTGCGGCCGAGAGCCAGCTGACTGCTGCGGCGCACACCATCACCCGACTGCGTGAGGAGGCCGCTCGAGCCGACACGGAGACGGCGGGGTTCAAGGAGCGCGCCGCGGCCCTGGAGACGGAGCTGGCGCAGGCCGTCATGGAGGCAGCAACGAGGAGGGAGGAGACGCAGCACCTGGAGGCGAGCATGAAGGAGAAGCAAGGCGAGCTGGCTAAGTTGGAGAAGCAGCAGGTCAGTTGGTGTCGCTAGTCGATGCTCCGCCAGGCTGGGTCGTAGGAGAAGCAGATCAGTGTCAGTCGCTCTGGGCTTAACATACTCGTTATGCGAGATGCGGACTGTGCGTAGTGGCGCTGCGCTTCAAAAACGATTGTTTGATGAAGAAACGTTTGGTTTGGTTGTGGCTCATTTGGTAGTGTGCAGTTTCATGCTCAGCAATGGGGCAGGGTTTGGTGGGAGAAATATTATTTACGGTGCCAGCTGATTTCCTCGTTATTGTACTGGTGGCAATAACAATTGGTAATATTTGCCCATAGCTAGAGGCGATGACTACAATAATTATAGTCCGTTTTACCATTACAGCGCTCGGCTGGTGATGCTGACATCAAGGAGACCCAGGTGACATAGCGTCAAAACAAGGTGGATAGCCACAGGGTGAGTAACGCCGACATTCACGACTGGCGCTGGATTGGTCCACCTAACACGCTTCGTGGCACGTTAACCTGCAGCTCCGCGTCAGGATGTGTACAATACAATTGGCTGCGCTCTTTCTGAGAGCATTTCACTGTTCATTTTATCGTAGGCCAGACTTTATTACGCACTTTTTGTTTGTTTTCGTTTTCGTTTCGTCTTTCTGTTTCTGCTTTCTCACGTTTGTGTTTCCGTGCGCTGCACACTGTCCGTGTCTAACCTGTTTCGACTGGCTGCCCGTCTTGTAGAGAGTTTGTGGATGATGGGGACGCACGTAGAGCACTACGTTAGCACTGTAACCATACTAAAAGGTTCGTCTGGCCGGCCGGCCGGGATGCCTGCTCGCTTCTCTTGCATGCCTCGCCGCTGCCGAATGCGAGCGACGGCGACTGCTGCGCTCAGATCCTCCAGTATCTGAATCCTTCGGAACCTAACATGTCCGCTATAAGTGTGTCATTTCACTCAGTCTCTCGCCACGACTGGCGATGGCAGTATCTCAATTTGTCACAAAGTACCTTCGGAAATTATTCAGTGGTATTTGATTTAGTGTCGTGAAGTGTTCGTGAGTGCTGAAAAGATCACATAGCACATTAAGTTCGTATGGCCATATTATGTCATCAAGCTCAGCTGTTGAATTGAATTGAGTGCCGAACATTTCTGCGTGTCATTATTAGCATATATGTTATTAGCCATCCTACTAATTAACGTAATTATCATCCATCTTTTTGCTTTTATATTTTTTGTTAAATGCCCCTTTCAGCTTGATTGTGTTCACACTCATGCTGGCTATAATTCGAAGGTAGCTCCCTGCTTCGGATTGGCATGTGCATGTCCCTTGTGTTCGCAGTGTGCATGTGTGTATGGTGTGCTACACTTGCCAATGTTGTGTTGAATAGCTTTGCATGCGTACGTACTGGAGCGAATGATCAACCCTGGTTTTCATTAAATGTATTCTACGTGTTATTGCACTAGTAATTTATGTACTGCTGGACAGTTATACATATTTTATATTATGTTCGAACTTCATATTGTCGCGTATGTAGGTACGTGTTCTTTGTAAACGAATATTAATTTACTAAGAAACTAGTCGAGTTAACTAGTGATAGCTCTCTTCTCCGCGCTCCGCTGTTAGCATGAGATAAGCATGACCTTCACTAATTTGTGTGACATTGTGCTATTAGCTTCACACCATGCTGAGGGGATATACTCATCTGCCGTCACCATGATCTTCATCGCCGGGAATTGGCTGCTTTCCTGTCCCGGTACCGGCCCTCATCCGTCCATAAGTCTCCCGTGGGACTCGGCGTCGTTATGATCATGCGGCCGGTCACCTCACATACTCAGGCGCATCTGTAGACGCAACGTTTGCCCCCTACCTGTGTCAGACTTCTTCCCGACCATCACTGCCCTTTACTCGGCAAATGGCGACAGGCATGTGATGAAACTGGTCGAAGCAAGCTACGATAAATTAAACCCAGGCTTGGCGTGCGGTACTCCAGCTCCCGTCAGAGTAGGAGGAAGCGGTAGTACTACTCTGTAGGCTGCGCATCGGTCATACCTACACCACTCACAGGCATCTGCTACGTGGCACTGACAGGTCACTTGTCCTCGGTATGACATGCCACGTAAACATGTGCTCATTACTTCCCCGCGACCTACATGAGAACGATTCAACTATTTGCCTTCATCGCTGCCAGGCGACTTATTCCACAGTGTTCTCAGCCATAGTCACTGGATATCTTATAAGTTTATGGTTTAGGTTCGGTGAGCTGGATGTAGGAGGGAGGGAGTGAGCACTGTCTATTCAGTGCTCACTTCTTCATGGGTTAGGAATCAACTTTTTAGCCCAGTGCTGATCAAGTCTGTTTTTGAACAAGTGGTTAACTCCGCAGATACAACTTCTTGTGGAAGCTCATAATTTCCACTGTGTGACCACTCTGTTTGTAAGGAACTTGAGTCTTGACAGGTGTGTTGACCTCTTTTGCAGCTTCGTGCTGTGTCCTCTTGTTCTGTCGTGCTTATTTAATTCAAAGAATTGGTTGGGGTCCTAATGTTTTTTTTTTCCTGTCAAGGATCTTGTTATGCCTCAATCAAGTCGCCCCTCGGGGACTATCTACTCTACAGTGGGTAGTTTGAGTTTTCTCAAGCGTTCTTCATATGGCAGGTGCTTGATATGGCTAACCATTTTGGTCGCTCTTCTGTGTACCTTTTCCAGTGCCTTGAAGTGCTGTACCATGTAGGGGCCAGCCGCCTGTATGGGCGCCAAATGGCTTTTGTTATGGGCGCCGAATGACTTTCGTTATGGGCGCCGAATGACTAGCCATCGGAGTGCACGAAAACCCAAATTACCACCATGTATGACAGTGGTGACAGACACTTTGCGTATGTGCGTGACTCTGCTAACCGCTGTTCTCCCGACGACTGCGCCGCCGTGGCCCGTCTGCGGTTCTACGACTGGCGTATGTGACCATGCGCTCGTTAGCAGCGCTGTTCTGTTGTGCTGACTGTGCTGCTGTACAGTTGTGTGGAAAGAGCGGCCTGCTGAGGTGCTGACCGTGTGGCTGTGGTGCGGCTGACAGAGCTGCTGGAGGAGGCGCGCACAGCTCGTGCCGATTCAGAGTCCAAGGTGGAGCTGTGCCAGTCGGAGCTGCTGGTGACGAGGAACAATGGCCAGGAGGCCACGCTGAAGGCGGACCACCTGCGCACTCAGCTCAAGGTTAGCAGCTCCCCTCACTCCCTGGCCATGAATCCAGCCCTCCCTTCGTCCCTTCGTCCCTTCGTCCCTTCGTCCTTCGTCCCCTTCGTCCCTTCGTCTTCGTCCTTCGTCCCCTTCGTCCCTTCGTCCCTTCGTCCCTCGTCCCTCGTCCCTTCGTCCCTTCGTCCCTTAGTCCCTTCGTCCCTTCGTCCCTTCGTCCCTTCGTCCTTCGTCCCTTCGTCCCTTCGTCCCTTCGTCCCTTCGTCCCTTCGTCCCCTTCGTCCCTTCGTCCCTTCGTCCTTCGTCCCTTCGTCCCTTCGTCCCTTCGTCCCTTCGTCCCTTCGTCCCTTCGTCCCTTCGTCCCTTCGTCTGTCGTCCCTTCGTCCTTCGTCCCTTCGTCCCTTCGTCCCTCCGTCCTCGTCCCTCCGTCCCTCCGTCCCCTCGTCCCTCCTGTCCCTCCGTCCCTCCGTCCCTCCGTCCCTCCGTCCCTCCGTACCTCCGTCCCTCCGTCCCTCGTCCCTCCGTTCTCCGTTCCCTCCGTCCCTCCGTCCCTCCGTCCCTCCGTCCCTCGTCAGATTATGCTGAATGGATATCGAAAATCTGGCTGGCTTACACTTTGTGTTTGCATGCGGTCGTTAGCTTGTAGGGCCGAGGGCGTGTATACTGTCTTCCCGCAAAAAATTTGGAAGACGAGTCTGGTGGTTTGTATATCTAGCACCAAGTTTAAATGCCTACTGACCTTCTGTCTGACTAGGCATGCACTATGTCAGTAAGTGAAATAATCGGACTGTGTAATGTGTCATGTATCTCTTTTCTCCTCTGAGACTCTGTATGTGGTTTACCATGTACTCCCCGTGTGTCAAGGAGGCGGAGTCGAGCCTGGCTTGTGCGCTCGAGCGGACGGAGCAGCTGAGACTCTGTGTGTAGTTACCATGTACTCTCCCCCGTGTCCCAGGAGGCAGGAGTCGAGCCTGGCTGTGCGCTCGGAGCGGACGGAGCAGCTGAGACTCTGTGTGTAGTTACCATGTACTCCCCCGTGTCCCAGGAGGCAGAGTCGAGCCTGGCTGTGCGCTCCGAGCGGACGGAGCAGCTACAGCAGACGGTGGTGCGGCTGGCGGCCAGCGTGACGGAGGCTGTCGGCCAGCTGCAGACTCTGCATCAGAGATACGAGCAGCAGCAGCAGGCGGCGGCCAACGGACGCGCCAGGGCCGACCAGCTGCAGGGTCAGTATATAACACAGCACGACACATCATCACCGCACACAGCGCAGAGACAGTGAATGTCGGGGCCGACCAGCACAGGGTCAATACCTGAGACAAGACACAACACTGCACACAACATAACACAGACCAGGACCGGCCAGCTGCAGGGTTAGTATCTACTGAGATAACACAGCACATGACACAGACCAGGACCGGCCAGCTGCAGGGTTAGTATCGACTGCGATAACACAGCACATGACACAGACCAGGACCGACCAACTGCAGGGTTAGTATCTACCAAGACACAGCACGACACAACAGCAACACAGGCCAGGACCGCCGAGTAGGTACAGGGCCAGGTCTCGGTGCTTATCGTCGTTAGTGCTCGCTGGAGGGTCGGTTTTATGGAGATGTTGGATGATTGGGGTTATTGAAGCCGTCTGTGAGGCTGCTCACGCTGTACGCTATCTGCTGTTCAGCTGTCAGCCGCATTAGCTGCAATCAGCGATGACCTGTATGAGACACCAGCTAGTGAGCGACATGATCAGTAAGATATGCTGTTTCCAGTTGCAGTCATGTCCAGTGGCCCCTCATGGTGCGCCGCGCCGCTACTTTGTGGCGCACTGAGTCAACTTGTTCTCCGTCGCATTGCATGCCACATGTCACTCGCCTCACGGACACGTGCCGTGATCGACAGACAGCCGCGTCTGTTGCTTCTCGTCCTCCCTGTGCTTCATCGCTCCTCGCCGCGGCCAGTCGTCACTGGTCGCTCCTCCCCTCAGTCTCCCCATCCCCATCCCCCGATACAATGCCGCACATCCCCTCAGTCTCCCCATCCCCATCCCCCGATACAATGCCGCTCATCCCCTCAGTCTCCCACTCCCCCGATACAATGCTACAACTCTAACGGACACCCAATCTCCGCCCGCAGAGAGTCTGTCGGCTGCCGAGCGGCGCGCCTCTGAGTCGTCTGTGGAGGCGGACTCCCTGCGCGGCCAGCTGACGGAGCTGCGAGCTGAGCTGGCCACGGTGCGGACCGACACGGAGCAGCGCCACCGGCAGCTCGACGCCGCCGCCGAGCGGCTGCAGCAGCTCGAGCAGCGCTTCACAACGTGAGTGGACCGTACCGCCACCTGCGCTGTCTGGCGGACAGACGCTACCTGCGCTGGCAGACGCTGGCAGCTGACCGGCAGAGGCAGAGGCGGCACCAGAGGCAGGACGGGACGGGCGATCACTCACTGGGCAATGCTGACGAGGAATCCAACTCTGGCTAATTTATGTATGACGCAAAACGTGTGGATGTCGACATTGCCTGATAGTTGTGTGAATATTTGTTAAGTGTGGATAGTTTTATGAATACTTGTTTTATGTCAATGCTATTTAACGATTTAGTTGATTCCTGAAAATGTCGTTGTCCGAGAATGGCGTGGTCTAGCATAGCTGCCGCGTTATCTACGCTTAGCCTTGTGAAGATATTCGCAAAACCTAAGGATTCGGCGGGCGCTAAAACCACAATAAACCAATACCTTTGTGAAGATAAGCCGGTTTCGATCGCTGTGCGTATGTCTGGTCTTCCGTCTATATGGTATGGTCCCTTGGCTGGCGGGAGAGGAAGAGTTAGACCTGGACGGCCGTGAGTGTGTCCTGTGGCTCTCAGTGTTGAGTGTGTCCTGTGGCTCTCAGTGTTGAGTGTGCCTGTGGCTCTCAGTGGTTGAGTGTGTCCTGTGGCTCTCAAGTGTTGATTGGGTTCTGTGGCCTCTCAGTGTTTGAGTGTGTCCCTGTGGCCCTCAAAGTGTGAGTGTGTCCTGTGGCCCTCAGTGTTGAGTGTGTCCTGTGACTCTTCAGTGTTGAGCGTGTCCTGTGGCTCCTCATGGTTGAGTGTGTCCTGTGGGCTCTCAGTGTTGAGTGTGTCCTGTGGCCCTCAGTGTTGAGTGTGTCCTGTGACTCTCAGTGTTTTGAGTGTGTCCTGTGGCCCTCAGTGTTGAGTGTGTCCTGTGGCTCTCAGTGTTGAGTGTGTCCTGTGACTCTTAGTTTGAGGTGTGTCCTGTGGCTCTCCAGTGGTTGAAGTGTGTCCTGTGGCTCTCAGTGTTGAGTGTGTCCCTGTGCTCTCAGTGTTGATTGTGTTCTGTAGCTCTCAATGTTTGAGTGTGTCCTGTAGCTCTCAAGTGTTGAGTGTGTCCTGTTGGCTCTCCAGTGTTGAGTGTGTCCTGTGGGCCCTCAGTGTTGGAGTGTGTCCTGTGGCCTTCATGGTTGAGTGTGTCCTGTGGCTCTCAGTGTTGAGTGTGTCCTGTGGCTCTCATGGTTGATTGGGTCCTGTGGCTCTCAGTGTTGAGTGTGTCCTGTGGCTCTCAGTGTTGAGTGATGGTCTGTGGCTCTCAGTGTTGAGCGTGTTCCTGTGGCTCTCAGTGTTTTTGAGTGTGTCCTGTGGGCTCTCAGTGTTGAGTGTGTCCTGTGGCCTCAGTGTTGATGTGTCCTTGGCTCTCATTGGTTGATTGTGTCCCGTGGCTCTCAGTGTTGAGTGTGTCCTGTGGCTCTCATGTTGAGTGTGTCCCGTGGCTCTCAGTGTTTGAGTGTGTCCCGTGGCTCTCAGTGGTTGAAGTGTGTCCTGTGGCTCTCAGTGTTGAGTGTGTCCTGTGGCCCTCAGTGTTGAGTGTGTCCCGTGGCTCTCATGTGTTGAGTGTGTCCGGTGGCCTCTCAAGTGTTGAGTGTGTCCTGTGGCTCTCAGTGTTGAGTGTGTCCTGTGGCTCTCAGTGTTGATTGTGTCCTGTAGCTCTCAGTGTTGAGTGTGTCCTGTGGCTCTCAGTGTTTAGTGTGTCCTGTGGCTCTCAGTTGTTGAGTTGTGTCCTTGGCTCTGCAGTGTGAGCGTGTCCCTGTGGCTCTCAGTGTTGAGTTGTGTCCCGTGGCCTCTCAGTGTTGAAGTGTGTCCTGTGGCCTCATGTTGAGCGTAACCCTGATGGCTCTAGTGTTGATGTAGTCCCCGTGGCTCTCAGTTTGGTGTGTCCTGTGACTCTCAGTGTTGAATGTGTCCTGTAGCTCTCAAGTGTTGGATGGTCTGTGGCTCTCAGTGTTGAGCTGTCCTGTGGCTCTTCAGTGTTGATTGTGTCCTGTAGGCTCTCAGTGTTTGAGTGTGTCCTGTGCTCTCAAAGTGTTGATGTGTCCTGTGGCTCTCAAGTGTTGAGTTGTCCTGTGGCTCTCAGTGTTGATTGTGTCCTGTGGCTCTCAGTGTTGAGTGTGTCCTTGTGGCTCTCCAGTGTTGAGTGTGTCCTGTTGGCTCTCAGTGTTGAAGTGTGTCTGTGGCTCTCAGTGTTGAGTGGTCCTGTGGCTCTCAGTGTTGAGTGATGTCCCGTGGCTCTTCCAGTGTTGAAGTGTGTTCCCTGTAGCTCTCAGGTTGAGTGTGTCCTGTGGCTTCAGTGTTGGAAGCGTGTCTGTGGCTCTCCAGTGTTGAGTGTGTCATGCGGCTCTCGTGTTGACGTGTGTCTGCGGCTTCTCAGTGTTGAGTGTGTCCTGTGGCTTCTCAGTGTTGATGTAGTTCCCTGTGGCTCTCAGTGTTGAGTGATGTCCTGTGGCTCTCAGTGTTGAGCGAGTCCTGTAGCTCTCAGTGTTGAGTGTGTCCTGTAGCTCTCAGTGTTGATGTGTCCTGTGGCTCTCAGTGTTGAGTGTGTCCTGTGGCTCTCGTGTGAGTGTGTCCTGTGCTCTCAGTGTTGAGCGTGTAACTGTAGCTCCAGTGTTGAGTGTGTCCCTGTGGCTCTCAGTGTTGAGTGTGTTCTGTAGCTTCTGCAGTGTTGAGCGTGTCCTGTGGCTCTCGTGTTTGAGTGTGTCATGCGGCTCTTCAGTGTTGAGTGTGTCCTGCGGCCTCTCAGTGTTGAGTGGGTCTGTGGCTCTCGTGTTGATTGGGTTCCCTGTTGGCTCTCAGTGTTTGAGTGTGTCCTTGGCTCCTTCAGTGTTGATAATGTGTCTGTAGCTCTCAAGGTTAATTGGGTCCTGTGGCTCTCAGTGGTTGAGTGTGTCCCTGTGGCTCTCAGTGTTTGAGTGTGTCCTGTGGCTGCTCCAGTGTTGAGTGTGTCCTGGCTTCTCAGTGTTGAGTGTGTACTGTTGGCTTCGTCAATGTTTGAGTGTGTCCCGTGGCTCTCAGTGTTGAGTGTGTCCCGTGGCTCTCAGTGTTAGTTGTCCTGTGGCTCTCAGTGTTGGAGTGTGTCTGTTGGCCTCAAGTGTTAATTGTGTCCTGTATGCTCGTCAAAGTGTTGATTGTGGGTTCCTGTAGCTTCTCAGTGTTGATTGTGTCCTGTAGCTCTCAGTGTGATTGGGTCCCTGTGGCTCTCAGTGTGAGTGTGTCCTGTGGCTCTCAGTGTTGAGTGTGTCCTGTGGCTCTCAGTGTTGATTGTGTCCTGTGGCTCTCAGTGTTGAGTGTGTCCTGTGTCTCTCAGTGTTGAGTGTGTCCTGTGGCTCTCAGTGTTGAGTGTGTCCCGTGGCTCTCAGTGTTTGAGTGTGTCCTGTGGCTCCTCAATGTTGAGTGTGTCCCGTGGCTCTCAAGTGTTGAGTGTGTCCCGTGGCTCTCAGTGTTGAGTTGTGTCCTGTGGTCTCAAGTGTTGAGTGTGTCCTGTGGCCCTCAGTGTTGAGTGTGTCCTGTGGCCCTCAAGTGTGCCCGTCGGCCGACTGACGACCCTTGACCAGTGACCACTGCACTCCTGACGTGTCGTGTCTCGCTGCAGGTGTGAGGAGGAGCGGGACGCGGCGCTGGCTCGCTGTCGCAGTCTGGAGACAGCCGCTGCTGAGGTGAGCGCCTCCCCGCCCGGCGGTGACGCCCCGGACTCGACCTCCGCCGTCTCCACCGCAGCGTCTGTGGCCGCCGCCTCCGCCGCCGCCGCCGCCGCTGATGACGATCCAGAGAAGGTGGAGCTGCGGCGTCAGCTTCACTGTATGGACGAGCAGCTCAAGGAGCTCGCCGTGCAAAACCGGACGGTAAGATTGCCGTCAGCTGTCACACGACATTCTCTCAACTTACCGTCGATTTCTCTCGGCCTTTCTCGACCTCTCTCTGGCCCTATCTGGCCCTCACTGACCCTATCTGGCCCTATCTGGCCCTATTTGGCCCTATCTGGCCGTCTCTGGCCCTATCCTGGCCCTATCTGGCCCTATCTGGCCCTATCTGGCCCTATCTGGCCCTATCTGGCCGTCTCTGCTCCTATCTGGCCCTATCTGGCCGTCTCTGCTCCTATCTGGCCGTCTCTGGCCCTATCTGGCTCTATCTGGCCCTATCTATCGCTCTCTTGAATGTATCTGTGCCCGCCTCGTCGTGACGTCTGTCTCTCTCTGGAATGTATCTGCTCTCTCACGTCTGGTATAAGCGGGCTGCTATGTGCTTTGTGCATTGTTGGTTAGTGTTGAACTGCCTGATGTATGTCTGTGTTTAATTACTCGGCGCTGTCCGACTGCCCGTCGGCTGGATGCACTCGGTGTCCTCTATGGGTCGACGTCATCTGGCCGACGGGTGGGTCGTGTCCACGTCCGGCGAGGCAGCTCCGTCTCTGCTCTGTCGGCTTTTGATGTTGTCTGTGGTATCTGCACGGATCAATCGGCCGTGCTCGGCTGGTCTCGCTCTAGCCACTCTCCGTGTAGCGGTGCACCATCGCTGCACTTTGCACCGCCACAGCGCAGCGCATGCTGTGCACAGTGCTAACTGCACCAGCGGCGGCGCCGGCTCTGCCGGTCCGGCCCGACGGGCAGACTACGTCTGTGCTGGCGGCCGGCGTAAGCATTGTGTCGCACACCGCACCATACGCTCTACACTCTCTGTGTCTCCCTCTAGTATGTCTCTGCTCGTTGACTCGCTCTGTTCGCTCTGCTCGCTGCTGTCTGTCTGTCTGTCTGTCTGTCTGTCTGTCTGTCTGTCTGTCTGTGGCGTTCTCGCGCACGGAGCGCGCCTCCGCATCTAGTGCATCGTCGCCTGTCTGTCTTGCAGATGGACACCTCGAACGTTATAGCCGTGGCCGTGCTGGTGATAGCACTCTTCATCACCCTGATCGTGCTCAACTCGTAGCACGCGGCGGCGCCTCTCCGCCGCTCTGCCCTCTCCTCCCCCCTCTGTCCTGTACTCCGCCGTCGACTGGCCACTCCGTGCACCGCACCGTTGTTAAGAGAGAGAGAGAGAGAGAGAGGGGGAGAGGTGCGTGCGTGTACATGTATGTATGCGTGCTTGGGTGAGTGCTTAAGCGCATGAGTGTGCGTGCGTGCGTGCGTGCGTGCGTGGATGGATGGATGGATGGATGGATGGATGGATGGATGGATGGATGGATGGATGATGGATGATGGATGGATGATGGATGGATGGATTGGATGGATGGATGGATGATGATGGATGGATGGATGGATGGATGGATGGATGGATGATGGATGGATGGATGATGATGGATGGATGGATGGATGGATGGATGGATGGATGGATGGATGGATGGATGGATGGATGGATGGTTGTGCCGGTTGGCCAAAGGAGGCGGCGGACGCCGATCGTCCAATCTTCAGGTAAGGAGCACATTCTCGAGAAGAAAAAAAAACTCACTCATTTTATGTTGATCTCATGCAATGCTCGTTCCCTATGCACGCTATTCGTCTATAATGGAATGTGTTGTGGCATGCTATGTTATGCTATGATGACTGGATATGTTTGCACTCGTTGTAACTAGCGAGAGTTTGTGTCGCCCTCTGGCAGCGCTATGCGATGTGATGCTGAAGTTGCATCGGACGTCAATAGAGGGCGTCATTGTTGTTATCCCGCTGGCTGAGGAGGTCTGGTCTCAGCGGCTGACCCGGGGGTAGTTCGGCCTGCTTGTCAGGCCGATCTGAGGTCTTATCTATATGATTCGGCCGGCTGACCTCTGCTGACCTCTGCTGACCTCTGCTGACCTCTGCTGACCTCTGCTGCTCCGTTCGCCCCCAGGCCACGGCATGCAGCGTACTGCCGCTGCTGGTGCTGGCGTGGAGCATCTGCATCGCCTTCTACGACTGGCTAGCAAGCCTGACGGCCACCCGCGAGCCCTAACGCCGCCCCCAACGCCCGTCCCCAACCCCCGTCCCACCCCCGTCCACCCCGTCCCGTCCCGCCCCGCCCCGCCCCGCCCCGCCCCGCCCGCGGCCCAACCCGGCGAGCGAGCGAGCGAGAGAGAGAGAGAGAGAGAGCAGCGCTTCTGAGTACTTGTTGCGCCGTCGGCCACTGCCCCGGGCGGCGCCATCCCGTGCCATCTGCAGCGACCAGTACAAACCGTCTGTGGCCGGTGCTGCGCGGCGCGGCGCCGGCTCTGTGGCAGCTGCTGCCCCCGCCGCCTCCGCCGCCGCGAGGAGCTCACCCTGTCACACATACATACACACACGCATACACACGCAGATGTAGAGGTCTGCCGGT
The DNA here is from genome assembly GCA_014673585.1 of Semibalanus balanoides. Lineage (NCBI taxonomy): Eukaryota > Metazoa > Arthropoda > Thecostraca > Balanomorpha > Balanidae > Semibalanus > Semibalanus balanoides. The sequence continues at coordinate 49,486 of VOPJ01000816.1, forward strand.
CGGTAGCAGTCAGACAGCGCGTGAGAGCGATCGACGACGGCTCGCGTGTCACACGAAATTCAGTCTGTCGATGCGTTGCGTACTGGGTATATTTTATGACTTATGTTTAGTGGCTGTCTTCTGACGGTGAAGTGATGTGCTGACGAGATGTGCGCCTTGTCAATCGACGGCACCGTGCGGATAGCTGAGTTTATTTGGTGGTGATGAGCTTCGTTCGCCCCCCCGTCCCCTACCTCGCAATAATCTTCCAGGACGTCTGTCGATAACTTTTCTAATCCCCCTTCCCCTCCCCAGACAGAGACTAGCATTTTACTGGTGCGAACGTGCGAACGGGATGGTGCGAATCAGTCTGTGTTGTTGGTGCGTGTGGATGCAATTGAGGGAAGATTGAGCGAGAGAGTGTGTTCGTGGTTGCCCTGCCGCGACCTGGCGCCCGGGGAAAGTGAACACTGGCCTCGTGCGAAATTTCCAGATATTTCTACTTATGCTACGTAAAGTATCGCGCCGCATGTTAACCATAGTCGTCTGTATTGTTTTGTGATTGAACTGAGCAATGTTTGTGTTGTGATAAAATTGTGTAATGATAACCATTTTCTTTTGTTTACTTATTGTGACTGAACTCCTCAGAGGGGCTCAATTTCACCCTCCTATTTGATTGAAATGGAAAATTAAGTTACGTATTTGAAACCGCTACAACTAGCCTCCGTCGTGGCACAGAAACATCATCCCTAAATCCTGTTCTGTTTCTACTTGGCTGTAATATGAATATCTGTGTAATTTTGTAGCGTGCCTGAGTCGATTGTTCACTCCAGCCGCGCGCAGCCTGTGCCATTTGATTTACCGATCACGATCTCTGGAAAACACAAAATCTACTTAGTGGAGCGACTGCGGCCCTGTATGGCGCGCGCGCGCCTCTGCGTTGATGGGCGGTCAGAGCGCGGGAGCTGCGACCGGGCGCCGCCACCGGCACCGGTGTCTGAGCGAGCGATGAGATCATTTTGTATGTGCTGCCGATTGCGGTTTACGTGTGGCCTACGCGGGCGGACCGCTCGTACCTCAGCCGCCAGACCCAAATCAGACACGTGATGATGATCGGTTAAGGCTTGTTGATTATTTTATTTGTTACACTATGTGAGCTTGTAAATATACACTTTCCCAGCCACGAGCAGGCGTGTTAGTTGATTGGCAGAGGTAGGCGGTTTGTTGGCCGAGGGTGGGTTGGCTATGAGTGGATATGTTTAATCAGCTTTGGACTAATCGTGTGGTGGGTCCTTAACGGCGACAGGTTGTCACTTTGATGAACCCTTCTCCCCAAAGCTGGACATGGGTTAACATGTGATGCAATTTGTTTGGATGTTTTGAACTGAGGTAACAGTTTTGTTGTCCGTGTTGAAAAACCCCTAACTGCTAGTTTTCCGGGCTGAAAAGGCTCTCCAGCCGAATATATTTAAATATATGTACAAGAACATCGTATTGTGTCAGCACTGCAGTGATCAAAGGTAGAACTGTTACAGGCCAAACCCCACTTTTATTTTTTATGCGAAAATACATCAATGGAGCTCAAGTCTTCATCAGACAAAATTTGTGATTTCAGTGCCCAGAAGGTCAAAGTCCCTGCGCAAAAGGTCACGTGATCACTAAAAAATAATAGAATCCAAGATAGCCAAATTGTTCTTTGACGAATCCCGATCACAAGATCACAAGTTTCACAACTTATCAAGGAAATAAAAAATGGTCGGACGGCAACTTTGAATTTTTTGGGTTTTCTTACTGTGATGTCTGTGAAATGCCCCATTTATGCCTCTCATTGCACTACACTCGTATATTTTCATTCGCCAATACGCTTTTCGTGTTATATGCCACTATACACAAAATAATATCGTCTCATAGTGTCTTTATTTTTATACGTACAGTAGGTATGCATACATACATACATGCATTCACGGCACCATGCACCTATATCATTATTTAAGGCAGCCAAGCGACACCGTCACCGTCAGTATGTTAACCAAGGATTCGACAATGAACTAATGTTCAAAGATTTCCGAAATTCATTAGTTATTATACGAAGTTAAATATTACAAAGCACGTGCTACTCACTAATTCACATACATACATAAATATGCAATCATCAATGTAAATAATGTCTCGGTAAATGAACATTCCATATCAATGATTCAACATACACTTATACACATTTTGCCGACAGAAAATAATACCCACAGAAGAGCTCCAGCAGCACAATTGGGATGATGCAGCAGGATGGCACAAGGATCGTTGCTTCGAACTGACGTCTGATGATATGTGACTAAGAAGTGCAGCTCTTTATGCAGGCTCTTTGGTTTGTCGATAGGCATGACGCATGTCTACAATTACACTTTAAATTAACCGTTATGACAGCGCTACTTTTATGATTTTATGACTATATTTATTGAAGAACAATGCCACTTATCTTCAAAACAGAATAACTTAAACCTATCTACTTACACAATACACATATCGACAGCCACAGCTTACAATTTCACCATGATTGTATCACCATAATGTGTATGCATCGCCTTACGCATCTAAATATCACCTAAACGCCTCTTGCCTACCAGTAGCCATTTTAGCTGAGCGGGCCGGCTCACCTAGCCATGCCGTCTCAGCACTCCGCGCTAACATCCCAGTTTGTCGCTGGTGGTTTCCCTAACTGGTGTGTCACATCTATGCTCCGACCCATAGCAATTGTAGCATTCGGTGACCAAGCTCGAGATATACTTCGGGCAATTCGCTGTTCTCACTCACTCCTACTCAGGCTCCTACTCACATGACACAACTCGTATGTTCAAAACCGGATTCGCCACCAGTTGTGATATTGCCAGCCATCTACCGCTTGCCTTCACCGTCTACCCATCTTAAGTCTTCATCTGTACCAAATCCGTCCTTCACTTTCCCCTATATCCACGTACCATCTCCCAGTCCCAGTCTTTCATAACTTTCCTTCTGCCTTTGCAGTGTTTTATTCTAAATTCTCCACTTTATTATCACTAATTCCTAGGCCTCACACTCTTGCGAAACCGTTCTCACTAGTTTCCCCCAGTTCCGTACGCCGCTTCCAGATATCGGCGAGGCAAACTGACGAGTGGAACCTATAGAACAGGCAGAGCGGCGTCGTGGCGTGCTTCAGCAGTGTCCAGGTGAAGTTGCCGTAGAAGTGGGTGCAGAGCGTGTCCTGGCTGGCCTGGTTCTCCAGCGTCTGGAGCAGCCACATGGCCAGGTTGCAGAACAGCAGCACCGTCACATACTCGCGGCCGGGCTTGGCCTGCCTCGCCTCCGCCGTGTTGCTGCACCGTCGCAGGCTGTCCATCAGGAACGGCGTCTGGATGATCACCTCCACTACCTGACCAGGACAGTCACGGAACACGTCACAGGTGTGGTAACACGTCAGATATCAGTTATCATACGGGGGGTCCAGGGGGGGCAATAGGACTAGCCGCCATGACCTCACAAAACGTTTGAAATCGGCCACAAATTGACGCATAACCTGGTTAAAAAGAAAACCTATAAAACTTATACGCACAATGATTGTTGTATAATTACTATTAATGTATAAGGAGGCGGACCTTCAATTGCTTTTCCTGCGGTAATCTATAATTTGTAAACTCGCAACCATAGTCATTGTTCTTTTCTAGGGAGGGTGCGGTGTAGGCTCAGTTCTTACTCCAGCCGTTAGATGTCTCTCAAAGCAGGCGCCTGATGCATGCTGTGCCGCATGGCCCAACAGTTCCTGTTTCAGCCGGTAGACGTCTCTCAAAGCAGGCGCCTGATGCATGCTGTGCCGCATGGCCCCATAGTTCCTATTCCAGCCGTTAGATGTCTCTCAAAGCGGACGCCTGATGCATGCTGTGCCGCAGAGTTAAGCAGGCTTCCATATCCAGTAGGGGAGATTGGGGTATAGCGGACTAGCTAAGGAATGACTTTTCATATTCTTTCAGTGGCAACCGGAATATACAAACGATTGTGTCCGAAGGATAGTTTCGTGTTTCAGCTATGATTTTCACTCGGATCAATTTGATCTAGGACTACCTTAAATTTGCGTAGATCGACACCGAAGAACCCAGAACATGTTGCGGTTGGACAAATATCGCGGGGCAAAGTGAACCACCCTACCACATTTAGTAGCGGATTCGAGGGGGCAGCAGGGACTTAAGCTTCCCCAAATCGCTTGAAATCGGCAAAATTTGACCCATTTTTCCATGGCGAAGAAAAAATTTAATTACAGTTGCGTTTTTGTTGCGTTTTATGAATTATGATGTTAACAAAGCTATTTTTGACATTGTGTATAAATAAACATACTATTTGAAAATCGGTCAAATCTGGAATTTTTTTGGCTTCAACCAAAATCAGTCAATATTTGGTCAATCAAAATGCCTCCTGTTCGGTATTGGATTGGTTTTGGTCAATACATTTTGGGAAAATGACGTCACTAATGGGTACCTCATGGCGTATTTTTTTTTTTTTGCTTTTTTGACCAGATACAGAAACACAAATGCCACCACTATATTTCTGAAACAAAACTTGTTATGCAACATGCATTTTTCATTAGTATTTATTCATGACCTCCTGCCAATAGTGATCTGATTTGACCTGATCTTGACCTTGACCATTGCTTACAATTTTGCTTTTGCTTATACAGCAGATGAATCATGCCTCTGAGAGCACCTTGTGCGATAGTATTCTCAATATAATGCGTTGAATGGAAAGTACGGCCTTAAAACTCAAATACTTGATAAAAAATGACTTTTGCCCTGACTGTGACCTGACCTGTGACCTTATTTGGAAGATTTCGCGTGTGCTTTACGGTGGTTTCCTTGAGAGCTTTCGATTGCCGACTTGCGCGTCTCGCTGCGGTTAATGATTCGGAAGATAACGAGGTGGCGAATAACGCCCCTCCCTAGCCAATGGCGTTCGGCTGAGACGCCAGCCAATGCCGGGTTAATCGTCGGGTCGCCACTTACCAGCACTATGGGCACGATGATGTCCGCCACTGTTGGCTCGTCCTCGTATTGGGGGAAGAGCGCCGGGATCAGGATCAGGATGCCGTAGAGGAAGAAGGCCGGCATGCATATGAAGAGCAGAAGGTCGTCCAGGAACGAGATTGGGTGGTTGTTGATGTCGAGGCGCATCAGCTTGTTGTAGGCCAACAGACATAGCAGGCCCATCAGAATGATGAGGGCAGCCTCGCTAGACTGAGTCAGCCACAACGCCGCCTGCACTGTAAACATCAAAAGAAGACAGCATTTTAATAAGTAAACGCCAGCGGAGAATATTTCATTTCACCAGGTTGAGTAGTTCAACTTTGCCCTGCCTTGGGATGCATTTTTAATTTATTCCCGCCGACGAGTACAAAGGACATTCTCCAACGTTGGAGTGTGTCGCCTTCCGAACCACCCATAGAGGCTGTAAGTTCAAATTTGCAAAGGCGCAGCGCACTGTGCCCGACCAGTGCCAATTGCCTCGCACTCGGCATGGGTAGTTTCGACGAATTCGTGGTGCATCAAGTGGTGCTTCTCCCTCCAAATGCGATTGGTTCGACCACTTTGGCTCCACCAACCGAATTTGTCAGGACACCCACGTGTGGCTCCAGTCCAATGTAAGCAATTCTCAACTACGAGATCCTCAACGCCTTAGGCTGCACAAACTTACTTGCTTTGCACTTTTACCTGTTGTAACAAGCGTGTAACTCAGTTTTTACCTGCATCATTATCGTCTTCGGAGGCCAGTGAGAAGAAGATAATGATATCGACCACGACTAGCACAATGATTAGTAGACCAGAGAGCATCCCCCGATTGGCTCGCCGGCAGTCGACTTGAAGCACTGACTGTAAAAACAGGGATTGAAAAGAAATCGTTAGTTCAATAATCCCGACCAGACATGTGCTCGGATCCCAAAAACGGATCTCGGGATCTGATCTGTGAGATCTGGATCCCGGATCCACTGGGATCATAGTCACCTTCACAAATTGTCGATTAAGGATTCCACTGAGGTCATAGATTCCGTCTTCCAATATTTTTGTCGATCGGATCCGCCTGGATCTGAGATCGGTAAGGCACCATTTTGCATTGGGATCCACTGGGATCCCAGACCTCGCCATTATACATGTGTATATGTTTCGGAACCAAATTTTGTAAGAAGTAATGTTAGTACTTTTCATTATCTTTGTTAAGCAAACTAGCATTGAAGTGCATGCCTTTTATGTTCTTTATTTTTCCGTCAATAAATTACTATTAATTTTGGCATTTAATAAATGCAAGTCGGATCCTGTCGATCCGAGTCTCGTTGGGATCATAAGATTTCATTTTCTATTGTTTTGTACATGAGATCCTGTGGGATCCAATATCCGTTGCAAAATGTGAATCGAAAATCCACTGGGATCCAAGATTCCACTATTTGTAGTTTGTGCGTGGGATCCAAGTGATCAAATATTCCAACATTGCGTTTGTCGAGAGATCCTCTGATCATATATCCCCTACTTCAGATCCATGCACATGTTCTTGATCCCGACCGACTAATGCGCGACCTTCAAATGTAAATAGCCTGCTTGGCTTTGTAGCTATCTAGGCCAGGGGTCGGCAACCTCCGGCCCGCGGGCCAGATCCGGCCCGCGACCGGCTGACGTCCGGCCCGCGGGTGGTATCGCCAACTGACATTGTATTCCGGCCCGCGGTGCCTTCAGAAATCGAAAATAGTTTTAACAAAAAGTATGCGTGCATATCGGAGTGTTTCATCTCACTTTTGCCTGCTGGCACAAATTTAATCCTCGGAAGTCAAATATTTTTTGGGCACACTGGCCGGCTAATAAAGTTGAGACGTGCTTTAATTTTTTAAGATAGATTTTGCCTCGCGTGGCGCTAGCTGTCTAAGAATGATATACAATTACCACCATGTGACATACGGCAAAACATCTCAGCTGTTAAGGTACTGTCCTCACCTTGCAACATAATTGTCAAATGACGTCGTTGTGGTGCAAAATATGAAGTGAATGCTTGTGAACACGATTAATGACATTTGTTTCTCAGCGAAACAGTGCTCAATTTCATAAAAAAATCTGTTTAATATTTGGGCTTGATGACGTCATATTGAAGGAATTTTGGGAAAAAAAAACCTTCACGCTGTTATAAGTAGGACTAGTGTTAGGCAATGTTATGGCCAAAGGTAAAACAAGTCGGACTGTAATCAACATTTAGCAAAGAGAGACTACGGACATCGGCTCACGGCCACCATTCAAATACATTGGGGACTGGGGATGTTACAAATGTCAAAACCAAACTAGAATTTCTCTGTGATTCACCTCAGTGGTTGTTTTAACTTATACCATACATAATTTCAATGCCAAGCACGCAAAATGGCTACTCAACCTCAATCTTATGTTAGGTGGACCTTTAACCCGCCGCCCCACTAAGGGGCCTCTGCAGTTTCCTTCGCCCGGACTTGGAGGGGGTGTGTTGACACCCCCTCTAACTCCGGGCTTCCGGCATGGCACGTTAAAACCATATGAAAAAAAGGACACCATTCGAACCGTATCAAAAATCATTTTTCGAAACTACTTCGACTTTGTTTCCTTTCGCTTTCCACGTCAAAAACTCAGGTCATACCAGGAGTCATTCGAAGGTCAATTTTCAAGTTTATTTAGACATCGCTCCAAACCCAAAATCCGGAAAACTAAATGCCTATCTAGAAAACAAACAGTTCAAAAGTACAATCGCTAGCCAATGCAATTTGCAATCGCACTTATTTCCTCAAATTTGACCTCAGGTCAATAGTTAAGGCTCTAGAGGTCATTAAATTAAAAAAAGCTGATTTTGGCAAAAAATACTTTCGTGAATAACTTATTATCTAAGAAAGATAACGTCATACTGTTTACTCCATCGTGTCTGTCTCGTCAATTCAATTTGAAATATGTACAATTTTATTGTATTAGGTCAACTTGAAAAATTGACCTCAGGTCAAGGTCAAATTGTGACCCAAGTAGGTCATGTTGCATATCAGTAGATGTGTCTTACGAGACAAACACACTGGTGTAAGTTGCAGTTCTCTATCTTCATTATGGCCAGAGTTATTGACGAAAAGGTGTTGGTGACCTCGGATGACCTCAGATGACCCCGTTATGTTTCCTGAGCAAAACTTGNGTTTATCTCGTCAAGGCGCTTTGAAATATGTCAAATTTGATCATGTTAGCTCAACTTAAAAAATGACCTCAGTTCAAGGTCAAGTGGTGACCCAAGTAGGTCATGTTGCATATCAGTAGATGTGTCTTGACGAGACAAACACACTGGTGTAAGTTGCACTTCTCTATCTTCATTATAACCATAGTTATTGACGAAAAGGTGTTGGTGACCTCGGATGACCTCAGATGACCCCGTAAGGTTCTCTGAGCAAAATCTGCACTTGGATCATGCATAATCTCCTATGATAACATCATCCAGAAGGAAATGGACTGATATCGTCGACAAAGAAAGTATTTGAATATTTCTCCATTGACTTATAATAGGGAGGTCGCAAAAAAAGAAACCCGCGCCGCGACCTAAGGTCAGCAGATCCAAAAATTCCGAGATAACATTTTGGTTTGAGAGTACTGAATGACTTTTTTATGAATATCCTAAAAGTTTGAATATCGGATCCTTAGAAAATGTGGTCATTGGCACGGCCGTCAAAGCGTTTGATGGTAGGGTAGGGGTCACTTGAGCGGCTGAGCTGGTGGACCTGAATAGATACCCGACTACGAACTTGATGTATTTTCGCAAAATGTGTGGAAAGTAATCTAGTAGATTAGTTATGGGCCAAATTTGGCGGCGCTACGCGCGAATTGTTTTGTCTCCCTTATCATCGATAAAACATGAGGGGGAGTGTTGCAAGCACAGGCCCCTCGCTCGCGCCCCAATGGGGCGCGGGTTAATCTGAATGGGCCGGACCGGGCATGGGCCTCAATATGATGAATTTGAATGGCCCTGGTCTGGGCCTGGGCTTTGCATTGGTCTTCATGGGCCTGGTATGGGTTGGGCTGGGGGTTGGTGGGCTGGGGGTGGGCTGGCCTGGTATGGGTTGGGCTGGGGGTGGGCTGGCCTGGTATGGGTTGGGCTGGGGGTTGGTGGGCGTTGGTGGTTGGGCTGGGGGGATGACGAACTAAGCTCTAAACAAGTCGCCACCATGGCCAAATCTGATAAGCCGAGTATTTGATACACTTACGACACGTAGGTACGTAATTTACTTTTTCGGCTCAAGCGTATAGCCAGTTCGTTGACCTTTGCGATCCATGAACAATGCAAAAATGGACGACTGGGTCGCTGCAGAGACCGGTCGTCCCCGGTTTTCCTGTTCATATTCAGGTCAAGCCGTCATATGTAGTGAACCGGTGTGTAGTGTAAGGTTACCGGCCGGAAGACTTGCTCTGACTGAGGTGAGAAAACCAGCTAATTGAGAAACTCAATTGTGTAACTTGTGAGTTCATCGAACCATACGAAATCAGCAATATATCGAATGGTTGTGACCTGCTGTCTCAAAGCCTCGAAATCCTCAACGCGTTGTTTTCCGCACCGTTACTTCCAATGTGTCCACATCTAGGTACCAGGCGACACCTGTTTTCGTTCATCGTTTCATCTCCGGTGATCTTGACTGGTGCAGTGTCAGCCCGGCCCTATGACCCTTAGCCAGGCCAGCGTAGGTCACGAGGCAGTGGCCCGCCACCGTGCTCAGTGCACACTGCACGTGCAGCGCCTGATCGTAGTTCGCAGACCCTCCGCCAGATGACACCAGTAGCTGGCATGAGGGTCGGCCCGCCGGCGCGGCGGCTGAGACATGACTGTGGACAGTGGACATGGTCTAATGACAGTCTGAGACGACGAGACTGATAATGACACCCAGCCCACAACACCAACCCGGTACAATCACATTAAACTTAACCATATGTAGAGTCGTTTTACTTCCAAGTACCAATAATTACACCTCTACCGCCGAGGTCAGCGGGCTCATACAGCTGATTTTCGACTCAAAGTCACTGCAGCAGTTCTCATGCTCGCTGCGACCCGTCGTCCCATCCTAAAACCACTGGCATCCGAATGGCTCCGCGGCGAGACTGTAGAAGCTGCTCGAGTCTAATCTGAAGAACGCGTTCCGTCTTTTACGGGTGAGTTACAACTGAGATTGGTTGCTGCCACGCCATGCAAGCCACCGTGGTTAACACGGCCGAGTAATTGCATGACCAAAATAGCTTGTGGTGGGAGTGGCTGTCATTGCCGGAGGGAGGAATCCCGACCGCTTAATAGGGTGGTGCGCGGCGCGTCGCTAGCGCCGCCAGGCGGCTGGTACGGGAAACTGACGTCGGCAGATTCCTTGAGGATGGTGTCCTGTGTTATTTGGCTTGATTCTGGGCCGGTTACGACCAGGATTTTCCACAGTTAGAGAGAATATGCCACAACACGGAGATTGAGGTGAAAAGGAGAGTATCATTCAAAAGTGATGAGCAAACAATGATGATGATGATCCCATACTGTGCCGTGACATGACAAGGGTATGATGTGTAGTGCAGGGCCGGCGCCACAGGGGAGGGGCAGCTGCCCCCCCCCCAACCGCCAGCAGGGCCCTTTTCGGCCAGCCTGGCGGGCGGACGAGACGAGCTGACGAGACCGCGCGAAGCGCGTTATCATTGGTCGGAAGACCATGCGAAGCGTGGTTGAGTTAGGAGCACTTCAGAGGTTCTTTTGGGGCACCCTAGGGCCCTCTCTGAAAGACCAGAGGGCCCTTGGTCGTTCAACAGAGCCCTGTACAATTGTACATGTCATAGGGCCCCTGTAATAGCCAAAAGGGCCCCTGAGCAGGTCAGAGGGCCCCCTGAACACGTCTATAGGGGGCCCCTAGCCAGCACAGAGGGGCCCCTGGACAGGTCGGAGAGACCCCTGAGCATGTCGGCAGGGTGAAAAAGCAGCCAGCGAAGTCCCTTGACATGTCTTCAGGGTTCCTGTACAGACCAGAGGGCCCCTGTGCAGGTCAGAGGGGACCCTGATCAGACTAAAAGGGCCCCTGTGCAGGTCAGAGGGGCCCCCAACCAGACTAAAAGGGCCCTTGGGTAGGTCAAAGGGTCCCTTGAACATGCCGAATGGGCCCTAGCCAGTACGGAGGGGCCCAGGACAGGTTGAAGGACCCTCTGAAAAATTTGGTATGCGGCAAAGCAGCTAGCGCAGTCCCTTGACAGGTCCGAAGGGCCCCTGAGCAGGCTGGAAGGCCCCTGAGTAGGCTGGAAAAGTTCAAAGGGCCCATGTGCAGGTCAGAGGGGCCCCAGACCAAACTAAATGGGCCCCTGGGTAAATCAGAGGGGTCCCATAACATGCCGAATGGGCCTCGAGCCGGCACGGAGGGGCCCCAGGGTAGATCGAAGGGCCCTCTGATCATGTCGGCAAGGCGACAAACTTGCCAGCGCTGTTTCTTGCCAGGTCGGAAGGGCCTCTTAGAAGGCTGAAGGGCCCCTGGATAGACCAGAAAGTTTAAAGGGCCACTTTGCAGGTCATAGAGGACCCTGACCACACCAAAAGGGTCCCTGACCACGTCAGAGGGCCCCCTGAACACGCTTAATAGACCCTAGCCAACACAGAGGCAGAGGGGCCCCTGGGCAGGTTGGAGCCCTCTGAGCACATCGGAAAGGCGACAAAGCAGCTAGCGCAGGTCCGAAGGGCCTCTGAGCAGGCTGGAGGGCACCTGGGAAGTTCAAAGGGCCCCGGTGCAGGTCAGATGACCCCTGACCAGACTAAAAGGGCCCCTGGGTAGGTAAGAGGGGCCCTTTACATGCCGAATGGGCCCCTAACCAGCACGGAGGAGCCCCAGAGCAGGTCGAAGGGCCCTCTGAGCATGTCGGCAAGGCGACAAAGTTGCCAGCGCAGTCCCTTGCCAGGTCGGAAGGGCCTCTTAGAAGGCTGAAGGGCTCCTGGAGGATCAGACCAAAAGGGGCGACCATATCCATTGTGTATTATTATGTAAAGCGGAGTCAATTTATGAAAATGATTGGGGGGCCCTTAGCTAACTTGATAGATTTTAAATACATTCTTACCATGCAACGCCATAGGCCTAATGTTAAAATTTGATATCATTCGGGGGCTCGGCCCTCCCAATTGTATACAAATCGACAGCGGTGATTATGTATTAAAAAGTGTTAGTCACTTACACTAGGGCTTGCCTAATCGATATAAAATTCACCACACATTTCCTCTGCGCTCGCTCGTTCATCGCCAACTACGGCGCCTTACTGGTAAATAAATGATAATGCGTACGGGAACGAGAAAGACGAGAACGAGAAAGAAAGAGAAACGGATTTTTTTCTGGAAAAAGTGACCTTTTGGCCAAGGTCCCTTTTTCTGGAAAATCTGCCCCCAACCGAAAATATGTGGCACCGGCCCTGGTATAGTGCAAATGTCCTGTCCACTTCATCGACACCACCCGAACGTCGATGTTCCCCTGTCCACTTCATCGACACCACCCAACGTCGATGTTCCCCCGGCGAACAAATTATTCGTGCATGCGGCTAGAAGCAGTCGTTTCAGTGCACTATTCGAATAAACCCTCCATTTCCCTGGAGCGATGTTTGTTTTCGTCTGCTGGAAGCTAGCGTAGAATTTATTATTTAAAAATTTGGTTAAGCGCACCCGTTTAGTTCAATGTCAGCATTGACAATCGGTGCTGTTTGTCAGTGCTTCACGCAGTGAAATCTAATGAAACTAGTTATGCCCTCGCCCCTGATACTGGGAGCGAGGGCTATAGTAATTGCATTGGATTACACTGCGTGCAGCACCTGCAGAGACAGAGGTGGTGTCGATGAAGTGGACATAACATTTGCACTACACTGTACACTGTTTGTCCTGGGTCTGGAGATGCTCGATATCCAATTTGCTGATGCAGAAGGAAGGATTTATTATTTAACATCATGGAATTGAGGTATCCGCCTTGCAGAACGGGTGCAGTCGCTCACATGCATAGCATATTACATAATATATTAACTATATCCCCAAAGCAGGGTCTCAAGCGCTTTGACACCGAGTATTTATCAAATGAAGAACAAAGCAATGATTGCTGCACCTCCTGTGTGCAGCATCCGTCTCTCCGCGCTGGCTGGTGAGAACCTTCGTGTGGGGTCCGACATACTGACACCTCCTCGGTCCTCTCCACTGCAGCTTCGCCATCGACGGTGGCGCCCCTGGCGGCCGCTGCGGTCCACGGCCATCAGATGGCAGCCTGTCGCTTTGGTGACGCTCCAGCGCACCCCAGCGCCACCATCTGCCACCGCTGCCAGCCGCAGAGCGGTGTAAGGTACACGACACACGTGCCGTACATAGTGTAGCAGTATAACGGAACGTCGAGCCCCCCTCCTTCTCCGGCCTCTGACATGCGCTCCTGAGATGCTGAATGACAGATCTGGGAGCTGTGTGATAAATGAAGCGGTACATAGCGAGACACGATGTGCAATGCAAAACCTTATGTTTGGAATCCAAAGGTACTCGAAAGGACCTTGACATTTCACTTGAAGTACGAGCGAGCATGCTCATCTTTAAAGGGACTGTCCCACCTTAACATAATATTTGTTAGTTGAGATAGCCATTTTGCGTGCTTTGCATTGAAATTATGTATGTTTAAGTTAAAACAACCCACTGAGGCGAATCAAGAGACATCGAGTTTGGTTTGAATCTGTAACTCCCGCAGTCCCAAATGTATTTGAATCGTGGCCCTGAGGCCGCATGTCGTAGTCTCTCTTACTAAATGTTATTACAGTCGACTTGTTTACTTGGCCATACATTAGCATACACTAGTCTACTTATGGGCAGCGTGAAGGTTTCTTTTTTGGCCAAAAATCCTTCATATGACGACATCAGCCCAAATATTAAACGGATTTTTTATTATGATGAGGCACTGTTTGTGAGAACAAATGTCATTAATCGGTTCGGCAGCATTCACTTCATATTTTGCACCACAAACGACGTACATTTGACACATTTTTTAAGGTGGGAGTGTCCCTTTAGTGGAATCATTGAATGGAAAAATTTAATCATTTACATTATTAAAACGATCTAATATGGTCAGGAACCGACCGTGCGTTTCTTACCTAAGTGTGTTTACCCTATTAAAGTGCACTCGAGAACCTTGATTTGAATTAAAAAGGCTGGGAAAACATTTTACCTTCTAAATGACCCCCACTATAGTCTGTTCCACGAGTCTTCTACCTTCACTCAAATATATCAGAGTTAATAAGCACCTTCGTGTGGGGTGCACGTGTTTTAAAGGGAGTGTGCCTACTCACATTGGTCATGTGGAGTTGTTGACACTGGTCTGTAGAACATATTTTTCTGAATTTAGCCATATACCTCATTTCTCCAGATTCACTATAGTTGCTGAGATACTCCAAATTCGCCAAGATCATTCTGGCAGAACAAAATTATCAATATTCACCAGAGAGCTTTCGCTACTGGAAGCATTGCCTTTAAATTACAATGCTAGCATATATTGTTAGCGTTGGCCAATAGAAAACAACTCATGAGCACTGATAGCAGCTGCCGAACAGAGCCTGGATAACTGTTAAACATTGTTCGTATGGGTTTGTTTATTGTCTTTGGTGCGCCATTGTAGGTAACATCTTCGTTACTCTGTTTATAGTAGCGATCGTTTATGAGTTTTGAAACAAAACAAATGCAAAACAGAATATAAGTAAAAATTCAACTTAAGGGGCTCCACACGTAAATTTTATCGTAACCAATGATCAAACCAATAGCTTCTTACCGAAATAAAAATATATTTGACTTTTCAAAAGAGTAGGCACACTCCCTTTAATGACGATATTCCAAAAAATTGAACGACGCTGAATACATGTTTTTGGGTAGAAGACGCTGGTTATTGGGTCTTACATCAAGCTTCAGCCCTATATAGGTACTTTGTACACAATATTGCATTACAGGGTGTCCCACAATTGATGTCACACCCTTCCACGAGCTCTATTTCCCCCAGTTAGGTGCACCGCGTATGGAATTTCGCCAGGGCCGGCCCTCAGGGCTCCGTTGCAAGTCCACTGGTCACGTGACCCGCTGTCCGACATGACACAGCCCGTCAGGAGGGTGGCCGGCGGGGTCATTTCCAGATTGGCACCCAGCGCGCGCGGATCAGGTGTCTTGAATAGTCAAAGAGCAGTCTTTGGCGGCCTGCTGCTGGCTGGGCTATCGGCATGGTGAACAGCGGGACGACCCATGTGGCCAGGTTGCCGAGAAGCTGGGCGTCACTCGTCGCACCATCTGCCGCTGGCTGTCCCGCGACAGAGGCGGACAGACCCCGGAGAATCGAACGGGCCGCGGGAGGAAGAGCTCTGTCATTCCAGTGGCCTAAATCGTAATGTCCAAGTCAGCGCTGAAGAGAGGCCAGTCAATAATAAAACTGGCGCGGAGGCTGACGACCAGCAGCCACCGGGTATCCATACGATCCAAGTCGACGGTGGATAGATACCAGAGGAAATCCCTGCGGCTAAATCCCATCAAACCCATCCTCCAGCCAAGGCTAACAGTGTCGCAGAAGCGCAAGAGGCTGGAGTTCGCCATGGTGAGGCTGGAGACAGTCATGGTCTCACCATGGCATGGCAAGTATGGCCCATAAGCTAAAGTACTTCGATTTTGAGCTTTGACCTAACCGTGACCTTACATGTGAATTCAATTCGAAATTTTCGAGCGTGATTTAAATTTTGCACATTGAGGTCAAATTTGAAGTTGACCTAACCCAGACACCATCAATATATTGCGAAACGTCTTGACAAGCTAAGCACGATGATGGTAAAATTATTGCTCATGTTAAACCAACCAAAATTTATTCATGAACAACTTTTGGAAGAAAATGGAATCCTGACCTTCGTTAACTTCTTGAGCCTACGCTATTGATCTGAGCTGAAATTCAAGCTTAAACAGCTAAAATCTAAGCCAAAAATAGCTAAAATGTGTGGTGATTGCAGTTTTCAAGAGCTTTTGATTGCTTTTGATTGCTTGTTTTCCTTTTTTCTAGCTATCGTAGTTCCCAATATATTTGGGGGTTTCTGGAGCAGTCCTTAGAGTAAAAAAAAAATATTCGATGGTACCTCTGGTGACCTCAATATTGACCTGAGCCAAGACATTACTGAAGTAGTTTCGACATTACTTTTTGACGAGCTGTCAAACGATTTTTTTCTTCTATTCCGGATACTCCACTTGGGCGCAGAGTTAGAAGGGGGAAGGGGCGTTTGTACCTCCTTCGGCACGACGAAGGTGGCGCCCACCACCGGCACGGCGCGGGTCAAGATTATTCCTTGTGGCTATGCAATTTGCCATAGGCGATCACTTAACTCGATTGCGAGTAATTTGCATTGACCACTGTAAGTGACCAGGCTAAGGTCAGATGGTGCACAGGCCACAGAGATCCCATTACATTGACTGAGATCCACAGAGAGTACAGAGCACGGACATCCGCTGCATCCGCCTGTCTTCGGGCCTGTTCAGGGGTAAACAACTGACATATTAAAAACACTGAATTGTATGTATTTGTCCATATATGTACATGAAGCTAGCTACACAACAATCTGCCATCGGTCGGTAGCATTCCTGCCAATATCTATAAGCATAGGTATGATATATGGTGAACGTGTTCCACCGACTGCTGGCTTGCAGGCGAGGTGACAACAGCGCCACCTAGCTCAGTCTCTTGCTGCTAGTGGCGCTATCAGCCGATGGTTTTGAAGTCGGCTCGCCGTCGATTCTGCACACTCCTCGGTCATCGGAGAGACGGAAAATGGCCTCGTGAAGAATACTTTTGATTTTAATGATTGAAGAAAGCTTTCAAACATGTACGTAATAATCTAGTTAAGCGATTATTTCTCATCACAGTACCTATATCGCTAAGCGACAACTTCCAGAAACCACTTTCAAATTTTGGGTTAATGCAAACGATGGGCTTGGTGCTGTATTTTTCAACATATTTTTTTAAACATAAACATATGCATCAGCAAGCATAAGTTTGTTACATAACATATTCATACGTTTTTTACATAGTACCTCAAATTATTATTATAAATTATCATGATTAATTATGAAATATGCAAAGTCATGCTGTATCGTATTGTTGGTGATTGGATAAGTAGTATCACAATACAATCCCAATTCCCGACAGAGCAAATTTGAGCCAAACGCTTCCTAGTTCCTATAAAACATTCAGATACAAATATTTGAAGGCAAACTGTTCCCAACATCCATCCAGATTGTGTATTATGTCGAAGGCAATATGTTTCTTTCAATTTGCATCAGAATTATTTGCCGTGTTACAATAATGTAAGCATATACAAATTATTAGCTCATTTTAGGGTTAGGTTAATCGCAGTCCATAACA
Organism: Semibalanus balanoides; assembly: GCA_014673585.1. Taxonomy (NCBI): domain Eukaryota; kingdom Metazoa; phylum Arthropoda; class Thecostraca; order Balanomorpha; family Balanidae; genus Semibalanus; species Semibalanus balanoides. The sequence goes on from VOPJ01000816.1 coordinate 66,893, forward strand.
CTTTGAGCAATGCGAAAGGATTCGTTAGTGTCTTGTCTGTTTTTACCTATTGACTTCGTCTGTAATTGGGCCACTTGTCCGTTGATGATACTCTAAATAAACATTATACCTAATAATGGAACAAATGCTAAGACATAATATATACAAAAGCACACATATATCATAACCTGCATTATATGTTAACGCTTCGGAAAGCATTGTAATGCAAGTTCTATGATGTCATTCACCCTGTTGGCCTGTTGGGGACTGCCCAACCCATCCCTGAGTTTTTTTTTTAAATTCAGAAATACTCCTAGTATACAAACGGCGACGCTCAGCGCCGGCAAAATTGACACAGCTGATAAGGCATCGATTACCCACATTGTGCGAAAGTTTAGGGATTATTAAGTTTAGGGCATAATGTTGAAATCCGAAAGTATTGGGGGAAGACGCGTCCCCCGTCTCCCCCTCCCCCTTTGGCGCCGCCCATGCCCCTAGGCCCGTCTTAGTTGTGCCCCTGTCCTGGGGCCTTCGGCCGGGGCAGTTTTTTTTTTTAAATATAAATTGGTCACAAGGATCATTCAAAGTGGACTTTCGTTTACTTTGCCGTGTCTCTGACCTTCACTGACCTTGACCCCGGCGAGACTGAACACAGCTCGACCCGCCGACCAATCAGCTGTTGGCACCAGCACGCCGCCGTGCTGTGCTGAACACGCATCAGCTACCCAGCCGGTCAAATGTCAACGACGCTCTCTTGATGGTGGTAGTGGCAGAACCGGACAGTAAGGGCTTGTCTCGTGTGTTACTGTGTTGCGAGCCCCGCCTGCTTCTTGACCGGGATCGAATCAGTTGAGAAACTGTCCTAGCCTCAGCCAGCAGACACGGGCTCAGAGCAAGTGGAGAGGCGGCCGGCCAGAGAGGCGAGCGGTGAAGAAGGTTACGTGGATAGAGGTGTGTGTGTGATAGACATCAGCACCATTCTCGGCCTTCGCTACCATCTATACGCTGCTGAGAGGGACGGATCAGTCGTGGACAGCAACAGCACGCTGTTGTAGCTGTTGTAGCTGCTGTTGTAGGCCGGGTGCGTGTGACGTGTGACACGTGCATCTCTCGGTGGATAGATACTGCAGCTCTGTCATCCAGCTGTCTCCATGAGTTGGGCGGAGCTGACTCGGCCGGCGTTCAGCCGACCGGACAGCCGACAGCTTCTGCTTCTCAGGTCAGGTTGTGAATTTGCGGTCTCTGTGACTGTATCATGAGTGCTGATTCATAAGCGATGGAGAATACAATATCAACATATTTTCAGAGCATGACAAAAGTAATACCTGCAATATTTCATCTGACCTGGTTCAGATTCAGATGTTTTGGATCGTTGTCTGATATCCGCCGGATATCAGGATAGCGATCCAAGATAAACCTGCGGCCGGCGACATGGCGGCACGGCGAGAGCCAGGGGCCATACAGCCCAGAGCGGCGCCACCTTCCGAAAGTAGGTGGGATGGAGACATTTTGAAGTCGATTCAAATAGTTAAACACAGATTACAACGTACAAGTGTATTTAAATCGGCAGCTACGCTTAGGCCCGGACGATGATATATTAATTGTTCTAATATTTTTTGAATAAATTATGTTTTTCCATCAATTTTTAACAAACAGGTATTTAATACTTTACAATCCACATTATGAAACACTTATCAGAACCGCTTATCAATAGACACTAAGACAATCAATAGGTAAACGTTTCAGAATAACCGTGATGCATTCGGCGGATTAACTTGGCCCCAGATGGCGACGCATGTATAAGTATTGTATGTGCGGTTGGTTTCATTTACCAATCAGGGACGTCGTTACGCCTCATGGTGCACTTATCTATTTCAATTTATGGCCCCGTGACTTGTTTACAAATCAACATAGAAACCAGAGTATAGTGATGGATCATGTTGTTCGTCACCGTATGTGTAAGTGCATACCTATTTTACTTTAATTAATTTTTTAAGTTAAAAAGTTGCTATTTCACTTTTAAATTGACCCACGATCAATTGATACCATAAATACATGTGCGACAAAAAATGCAGATGAATAAATCGAAGGGAAATATTACCTTTTAACACCTTCGTTTCCTCACAGTTCAATCGGAAGATAGAGCGCTTACTTTCCGAGTCTGATTCTGAGGCATAGGCGTAGGAACAGTGGTCGGGGCCCACGCATGGCTCCCTCACTTTTCGTCAATTTGTTTTGCTAAAATATTTTATTTTGCTTGATGCTAAACACAAATTGATGGCTAAAAGGTTCGCCAAGACGAAAAAAAAACAAATATGCGAAGAAATATTCCATTGGGTGTTTGGTTTCTAAAGACGAGATCAAAATTTCACTATCCCTTCTTCTTCCACACTTTCCGCGACGTTCCTACATCTCTCTGGTTTGAGTCACTTTTCTTGTGAAGGTGAGCTGTTAGCTGTTTCTACGCTCGTCGTCACTCGCTGTTCCAATAAACATACGTTCATCGGAATCCACCATAAGCGACTTCTGATCGCCAGCTCAGGTCATTAATTCTGCCTATGGTAGCCTCTCGACCTCGTCTAGCTTGGCATGGCGAGCTCCCTGGCGACCAATAATCGAAACCTGACCTTTACGTAGGTGGCGCTACAGGTGAGCCGAGCGCCGCTTATGGGCCTGTTCCAGTCGCA
>VOPJ01000817.1:0-13878 GCA_014673585.1 Semibalanus balanoides
TCAAATAATGCCCTTATGTAACGTTGACATAGTCCCAAACAATCACAAGCAAACAGCACATATTTGTTATCAGAAAATCACACAATCATTTTATATCCCCATACCCATTAGCCAGCAGGCCAGCATAGACCACCAGCCTATGCTTTCTATTTTTGTATTTGCTTTTTATATATTGAAGACCAGTACCATGTCAAGCTCAACGACGTTTTTTGCATGATAATCAGTCGAACCACTTGACTGCAATGACCTTTAAGAAAACACCCGAAATATTGGTACTTTTATATACAAAATTAGGGGTCCAAAAAGCCACGACAAATCGAATGGTGTTCGTCCCATCGAAATCGATTTCGAAGTGGTTCTCGAGATCTTTGGAAGGGGAGTGGGGGAGAACCTACAGGCCCCTACAGCCCGCAGGTTAACGTAATTCTGGCCACCTGCAGGGAAATGGGAATAGGGTTAAACCATTCGATGTTTGCCTTTTTAACATTTCGTCCAAGAATGAGCAGAAACTTAATTGCTTTGACAGAAATTTTCAAAAGCCAGAAGCTGGTTTACGAGCTTTCAACTTTGGACGAAGTAGTTGCAAGGTTAAAACAAAGGACTCTTGCATCATCATCCAAGAGCTCAGCTTCCTCTAAAATTAAAGTTTGCATGACGAACATCGTGGCCTAGCTGCGTTCAAATGATGACACGATTTGTGTCATCATCGCATCATCATCGGCCAGATGTAAGGAGCGCCGTGTCCAGATGTAAGGAGCGGCCAGATGTAAGGAGCGCCGATCAAATAGTTATGTGATCGGCAGATAGAAACAAGGTTAATGATATCTGCTTTGAAGTCTGCTCATCACAAATGCATTCGAGCGTTGTGGGCGTTGATTAACGACGCACGTCAGTGACGTCAGGACATGACACGACACCCGCCACTGACGTCAGTTGATCACGCTGCTGGCACAACTGGCACACTCCGAAGCAGTAGCAGCAGTGGTGGCGGCAGCGGCAGCAGCAGTAGTTTTTCGTAGAATCGTGATTCTACGAAGTTATTTGTTCTCACATAGTTATGGTGAAATCCGTTGTCAAATGTTCGGAAACAAAACAGACCATGTTTTATAAGAGAGTAAACAATCGTTGTTTGGAAAGAAATACGAACCGAAGTCCTCTCAATACCACTTAACGAGGAGTTAAAATGAAACAGTTAAATGTATGACAATATTAAATTACACTTTGAAGTTTATTTCGGAAGTAAATCGATCTACGCAATCAACACCAAGGTGATTAGTCTTCTGACTAGCACCTTTGCTGTGATGTTTCCCGGGAGTCAGATATCGCTACCTTCAACACTTGCCCTGCTGCCCGCTCAACCGATCGGCCACCCGCGAAGACGTGCCACCTGCACCGAATCGGGCTGAGGTGGCACCAGAACCAGTACTAGAACCAGTACCAGTACCAGTACCAGTACCAGTGCCAGTACCAGTACCAATACCAGTACCAGTACCAGTACCAGTACCAGTACCAGTACCAGTACCAGTACCAGTACCTATGGGTCTCGCTCCCCTGCCTCACTGCACCAGTCACCACTGGGCCAGTTTGTGTCAACAGCCGTGACAAACGAGTGGCACAGCGATACAAGCTTTATGGGAGTGTATGACTACTGTGGCTGTAACCCTCGCCTTGCCTGCGATGTCATTGCATCAATGCGCATAGTGATGAAAAATGACCACATTTGCTCATATTGTCGATAGTTGCAATGTGACTCAACCATTCCTGTAATAAATCATCCTTTCAGTCATCCATGTACAAAATATTGACATTCCATAACGACAGAAAGGTGGAACTGTATGCATGTCGCGTGAACAGCCGACTCACCATAACACTAGTTCTGTATAGTTCAATCCACCCGTCATAAACAGAGCTTCCGACACGGCTGGCCTCCGGCTGCTGCCGAGCTGCTGAAAGCCCCGAGGGCAGTGCAGTGGGCGGGTGGCGCGCTGTCCGATGGCAGGACCGTTTTAGCTGGGTATTTACACAGTGAAGGTGACATTAATGAATACAGCCGGCGGCGGCGAGCGAGTTGAGCCGAGGCCAGGAGCTGCGGCTGGACAGGAGCGGTGCCAGCGATCCGTCGCCAGTCCGCTGTCACTGCCAGCCGGCCAGTTTGGAGGCGCTGGTCCTCAGCCTGCCAGCCTTGGTGCTGGCTAGCTAGTCCAGGCGCCGGTCCTGTCAGGCGTCAGCTTGCCAGGCGCCAGCTCTCGCCCAGTGGCGGCGGATTCCGGGGGGCAGGGTGGGCAGTTGCCCACCCTGTCAAAAATCAGGGTGACAAAAGTTTGCCCCACTTTGGCCTAACAAACGGCTTAAAACCACCCGCAATCTACTGTAACAAAAGGAGGGCCCACAACGCAAAAGGAGCCCCTCTGCTCACGCCGTACGACAGCGTCTCATCAGAGAGACAACCATGTAATCAGAAAGGGAACAGCCTCCAGTGGTCAAAAGAGGTCCTCCATTTATAGAACAAGATACCCCTTTATCGGTCGCCGTTGCGAGATCTCTTGATTTGGCACACCGGTCCGTACCCCCCCCCCCCCCTCCTATGTGCCGGAGAGGAGCCCTTTTCGAGAAAAGACCTCCTCCGTGCAAAAAAGGACCCTCTTTGCGGGGAGGAGCCCCGCGGGGGAGGGAGGCCCCTCTGTGTGGTAGAGGCCCCCTTGTGGGAGAGCCCCTTCGTCGTAGAGAGGCCCCCTGCGGGGAGAGGCCCTTTGTGGCCAGGAGAGCCAATCTGTGCGGAGAAGAGAGCTCCCCTGTCGCGAAAGAGCCCCCTGTGTGGAAGGAGCCCCGTGCGGAAGGAGATGGCCTTGGTGCGGATGCAGGGCGCCCCCGCCTTCTCTGTGCGGAGAAGCCCCTGCTCGCGGAGAGGCAGCCTCTTGCGGAGAGGAGCCCCCTTGCGCGGAGGAGGCCCTTTTTGTGCGGGAGAGGCCAATCTGTGCTGGGGAGAATACCCTCCGGTGCGGAGAGCCCCCCCTGCGCGAAGAGAGCCCCCTGGCGCGGAAGAGCCCCCGCGAGATGAGACCTCCGCGCGATAGGACGACCTCCATGTGCGAGAGGAGGCCCCCGTCGGGAGAGGCCCCTCTACAAGCGGGAGGAGCCCCCTCTAGGAGAGAGCCCCCCGCCTGTGCGGGAGGAGCCCCCCCTGCGCGGAGAGAGGCTCCCCCTGCGGAAGGAGCCCCCTGCGGAGCAGGCCCCCTGTGCGGGAGAACTGGCGGGGAGAGCCTCTCTGTGCGGAAGAGCCTCCGCGGGAAGGAGTCCCCTTGCGGAGAGGCAGGCCAACTGTGCGAGAAGAGCACCCCAGATTCTGCGGGGAGAGCCCCCCAGTGCGGAGAGCCCCACGTGTGGGAGGAGCCCCAATGCACGGAGCCCCGTTGTGTGCGGAGGCGGCCCTATTTGTGCGGGGAGAAGTCCGCTAACCTCTAATGCGGGGTGGAGGAAGGCTCCGCCATTCGGTAGGACCCCTGTTCAGGGCCCTACCCCGCACAGGGTATCACACAGAGTCCGTTATCTGAGGACCTGGGAAGATGGCTCGGGGAGATGTCCCGGGCCTGCCCCACGATTAATAGATCTTCGTCCAAGCAGGTTGGGCACTCAACGAGCAGTGTCGGGTGCCGATGCTCGCGTCTCTTTCTGTGCTCGCCACTTTTCGGAGTCGGAAACTAGCTAAGCATTCCCCTAAAATAAAGCTAACCATTCCTGGGCAAGCCATTACTGTCGAAGAAAGGCTCTGCAACAGCTAAACCGCGTCACCACTGGGGGAGTGTTTAACACACATCTCCGTAATCGAGATAACGAAAAAAAACGCCGGTGCGTATCGAACGCCAATTGGCCATAACTATCATTGATCTTTTTCCGCACATTTTGAAATTTAACTTCTATCGGATTAGGTCAGTAAGTGATCCTACCTCCCAAAAAATGCGCGGCCATGACCACAGTTTTAAGTGATACAAACTCTTAAGAATTTACATTACGTCATCAAAGTACCTACAAAATTAATCACATTTTTTCTGGTGACCTGAGGTCGGTCAATTTGTGACCTCCCATTAAATCAATGACGAAATATCAAATCTTTATTTTTCACGCTATCAGTCCTATTCCTCGAAAAATTAATCGTAGATATTAGTATTGATCCAAGTGCGTTCTATTTCAGTGACTCCATACGGAACACTGAGGTCATCCGAGGCACCAAACACACTTTTGTCACACTCTAGACATAAGCAATAGAGAAGTTCAAACTCGTTCATAATGGTTGTCTCTAAGAGTGACCCATCGTCCTGATATGCAACAGACCCCCCCCCCCCCTAGCGTTGGGCTCACCGCTTGACCTTGACCCTGAAAGTATTTTAAAAAGTTGACGCTAACATGAGCAAATTTACACATTTCCAAAGCTGCCTGACGAGACGAACACGAATGCCGCTAAACATATTGCGTATTTCTATTAGGTAACGAATTATTTAACATTTGTTTTCAATTAATTAACAATTTTACTTTAATGACCTCTAGAGCCTGAACTATGACCTGAGTTCAACTGAGCGACAACCGTCGATTTAAAATGCCAAATCGGCCACACGACTGTTTTAGTCGTCGTTTCTAGATAGCAAGTTCCGAATATTGGGTTCTGGACGATGTACTTAGAACTGGGAACATTTGACCTCGATACCTCTGGGACCTGACGTTTGAACGTGAGCGAAAAAAATCTGAAATGGGTTTCAGAAAATGATTGAGTAACGGTTTGAATAGGTTTTTTTGTTTGGTCTACATCCATATCAGAAGCCTGAGTAGGAGGGGGTGTTACCTCCCCCCCCTCGTGGGCGCGAAAATGCAGACCAGTGGTCGGTTAATGATAATTACATGTTTCAAATTTGTACAATAACAAAACTTGTTGTCATGACGCGAACGGAGCGAAATTGTCCAGTTTTTCCTGTATAACGTGATCTTGACTTGCTGCAAGCATTAAGAATAAATTTAACGTTGTTTTTGTTTTGTTTGGTTGTTGTTGTGGGGTGGGGTCAAAATCATTTGGCCTTCGAGGCTGTTGGGTAATGGCCGGTTAGCCCCCTAGATCCGCGGTGAATACCTTTGAAAAGTGTACATGCCTTCGGGTCGGTTGGTCCAGGTAGACGATCGTGACACGCAAACCTCGCTGGCGCTTCGCACCTCTGGTAATACTCTCGTAGTACGTTCAAGTTTCAAAGCGCACAATGTATATTACATAAAAGACATGTTCGTAATTGCACTCGTATAACTTGTATCTGAGCTCCCAGTGTCTGCTCTCTGGAATGTATTTATAAATATTTTTGATAATTTTCTTATCTCATACATGCGATGGCAAACTATTCCATATTTAGCTCATATATTAAGTAAGCCGCTGTTCTGGGATAGCGAAGGTCTACTGTTGACTAGTTCATAGTTTTTTCGTTCAGATCGTCTAGTTTTGAAAAGAGATTAGTACTGACAGGTACACTTTCTGAGATAAGCAGACTTGGACTGTATTTTTTAGCGCAACAATATGTTACTGCCTCTCCAGCAACTTTCCATGATGCTAGGCTATGACACTCACTGGACCAGCAAACGTCCGTCAAAATGTGTATTTTATTCCAATGTAAAAACGATCAACGAAGCGCGACGGGTCATGAGTCGAGACGCTGTAAGTAACAACGGTGGCGACGCAATATAAAACGGCCTCCAATACGCCCTCCCCCCCGGCAGGGCGCGGGTTTTAATCAAATCTGATGTTAAAGCTGGTGCTTGTCACACCCGAAAATAGGTGTCCGATAACTGTCCAGCATTCCAAAACGCAAAATGCATAATCCCCTAAATAATAGTTTTAACAAGGGCCAAGAGAGATGGGTCTACCAGCTCCAAGGAGCCCTGACGCTCAGGAGGCCCCCTGTAGATTGTCTTGCCCACCCACCCGAAAATGCAATCCGCCGCCACTGCTCTCGCCACAGACCAGCCGCTAGCCAGCCAGCCAGACGCTGGTTCAGGACCGTCACTGTCACCTCTGCCAACCGATCTCAGTCACCATGCTGCCAGCAGTTGTTTGGAGATGCAGCTGCTGCGATGGACTGGGAGCTGGTGTCATACGCTGCACGCGTTCCACTCCTAACAGCGCAGGGACCACCAGTTTACACCACGGTGCCGGACAAAAGGGTGACGCCACCAGGCAGAGTTACATCAGACGAAGCTGCTGCCAGCGGCACGTGGAGAGCCGCCGGCAGTGGAGTGGAGAGCCGCAGTGGAGAGCCGCCAGATCAGAGATCAGAGAGCCAGATCAGAGAGCCGCCAGGAGAGCCGCCAGATCAGACAGCAGCGGATCTGCGGCGGCTTTAATTAGTTAATCAAGCGACACCAGTTTTCACCACCTCCCCGTACCAGGTGATGATAACTACCACCAGGGAGGAGGTAGGAACGTCACGAAAAGTGTGTGCGGAAGCGAGGGGCAATGCAACTTCGATTTCGTCTTGAAAGGAACCCAAAGCTATGGAATATTTATTTGCAGATTTGGGCTCTTCTCGTCCTGGTGAACCTTTTGCCATTAAAAACCGTTTCACTAAGCTACAAAAAAAAAATGAAAAGTGAAGGGCACGTGCCCTCCCCCATCGTTCCCCGTTCCTACGCTTATGACTCGCATACCTGCACTGGCGGATCCAAGGGGGGGGGGGGCATCAGGGGCAAATGCCCCCCCAAACCGCCTGAAATCGGCGCAAATTTACACATTTCGTGATGTAGATGGACATCTACGCAACTGTTACTAAATAAATTTCATTTTAAAATGTCTAGCAATGCATAAGGGAGCGAGATCCGCCGATTTTTTTTTATATTTTGATGAACTTTTTCGGGGTGATGCCCCCCCCCATTGCATCACAAACTAAGTTATAATTCCGCCAATGAATATCTGATCCGTAACAATGGTGATTCAACAATGGCGACTCACATCTAGCAGTAATGAAGAAGAAGACATACAGCGAACAAAAAACCTCAGCCAGGCTCTAATGATATTTATTATAATAGAAATATAATAGAAATATAATTAAGCTAGCTAGATGGCAGCGACCTTTTATCATTCTAGCAAAATATGACCGTAACATCTCATAACTTTTAATAACTATCAGAAGGTACGTCATTTATCGTATGCCACATAAATTGAATATAAATGTTCGGCACTCACTCATCATTAATTGACCTTATTTCCACTACAAACGTCCCATTTGTCTCCTGTCTCCGGAAGGTTATCCACGACCGTGTCTCCGATGATGTCATCGGAAGTGTATATGACGTCACACCTGTCGGTCGGAGCTCTGCCTCGGCGAGCGGCCAACGACGTCGGTCATCGAGCCATGCGGGACCGATGTGGCGGGACTGTCACTGTCCGGGTGTGGCGGGACTGTCACTGTCCGTGTGTGGCGGACTGTCACTGTCCGTGTGTGGCGGGACTGTCACTGTCCGTGTGTGGCGGGACTGTCACTGTCCGTGTTAGGCGGACTGTCACTTTCCGTGTGTGACGGGACTGTCACTGTCCGTGTGTGGCGGGACTGTCACTGTCCGTGTGTGGCGGGACTGTCACTGTCCGTGTGTGGCGGACTGTCACTGTCCGTGTGTGGCGGACTGTCACTGTCCGTGTGTGGCGGACTGTCACTGTGCTGTACGTACACATTGCGTTAACGGACTGAATTGGAAGAGAATCTCCAGAATCTCCTATTTTAAGTCTTCAAATAAGTCTTTAAAACACGCAATAAGCGACTCTGCTGTCCACAAGATTATACCCGCTTCAAAGAGCGGTTTCATCTAGGTACATTAACACAGACCATCCCTGCAGTACCTACAACGCAGACCCTGCAGCATATGGAATCAGCCGCATCAAAAATCCAGTTTTGTGATGCGGTGATTACGTGCATTCTGGCACACAAACGCTGTCAGTTCCGTCGCCGGATGACCCTGAGTAGTCTAAGAACCAGTTTTGTTTTAGAAAAACCAGACTGCCTCGGATTCCTCAAGTGACGCCGTCAATTGGGTCGTGTGTGAAACTCCCAAACTGCTAGTGTCTGATATCCTCGATAGGTGGCAGTGCGGACTGCGGACTCCAAGGCCTGCGTTGGAGGTGTTACTACCTACTGCTTTCGTTTACGAGCATTTACTGCCTCAATGTCAGGGGCTTCACTTCAATGTGTCTTTATGCGTATACTGCATTCGTTTTCATCTACATTCCTCAGGCCTTATGAGCCTGTTCTCGCCATCACGCTGGTTTTAATGTCTAGGATACAGGCGCGGATCCAGGGGGCGCTTGGGCGCCCCCCTGAGCCGGGTCTTTCCTAGGGCGCAACTTTTTGCATTGCGCCCCCCCCCCTGACCGAAATCCTGGATCCGCACCTGAGATAAGGCAATCATCAGTCTGTGTACGACTACTGTAGGTATATGTCCAGGGCACTGAAGTTGTACTCGTGAGCAGCCTTGGTATTTCGGTCATTTTTGTGGACATTTGAGTTCCAACAAATTTTGCTCTCTTTCTTCTGTTTAGGATTTTAGTTCTCTTTTCACATGATCTTTGTGACATTTAAACTTGCATTTTCCTCACAAGGATCCAATAGGTATCTATAACAAACAGACCTGTAATGACTCACATTTTTTTAGTCAACTCAAGTCTGACTCAACAGCCAAATGACTGACTCGACTCCTGACTCAAGTTCTGTTTCAAACAGATTGAGTCGACTCGACTCTTGACTCAAATCCCGCTTTTAAAAATTGAGTCAACTCAACTCATTACTCAAGTGCAGTTTTAACAAATTGATTCGACTCGATTCAAAAATACATTTGAGTCGACTCAATTTGACATACAAGTTGCATATTACTTGATGTTGACCATGGGATGGGGGGAGGGGAAGGGTCGAGTGTCAGAAAAATCACATTCTGATCTAATGTAAATTGGTTTGCTCCGGTGAACGGACGTGGCCCCATTGCCTCCTTAGCTATGTCCCTGTTGGATTTTACTCACATTTGTTTGAGTCGACTCAAGTCTGACTCACAACCGAAGAACTGACTGAACTCTGGACTCAAGTTCTGTTTCAAACAGATTGAATCGACTTAACTCTTGACTCAAGTCCCGCTTTTAAAAAACTTAGTCGACTAAACTCATGACTCATCCAAAAATGTCTGACTCATGAGTACTCAACTCTGAGTCATTTACAAGTCTGATAACAAATCAGGAACTTGTGCTTTCCAACATTTTTTCTTCTTCTCTTTATTCCTTCAAAAATGAAACATTACATTGATCATGATTAATGGTACTCTTCCCTTAAGTCCTAACAGGAAAATGTTGCTTTTCCAATCAATACAATTTTACTCTCCACGGCACCTATTGATTTTTCTCTCCAGGACCAGTCATGAAACACAAAATCCAACACTGCTCGTGAGACGTGATGAGAGTCCCTGAGTCGGTCAGTGCGAGGTCCCTGAGTCATGGGTGGAGCTTTTCAGAAAAAAGTTGGTGGGGCAAAATTTCATATTGACTGAATGTTTTGCATGGTTAAGGTGAAAAATGACATTTGTAGCGTCAGGAAACCTTTCAACCTGACATTTGTGCATGCAGGTTAAGGGGAAAAATGACTATTTCAATGTAAGGACACCTTCCAATCTGACAAAAGTTGGTGGGACCAAACTCAAAGTTAGTGGGGCAGTTGCCCCACCATCTGAATAGGAAACTCCACCCATGCCTTGAGTCGGTGAGCACGAGGTCCCTGAGTCGATGAGAACGAGGTTTGTTTGGTTCACTGCGAACGGGAGAGACCAGGCAGTCTTAAATTCAACGCCCACAAAACTAAGCAAACTTAGGTCAAGAAGTGAGTCAGAGGTGGGTAAAATAGTCGGAAAAAGTATTTTAAATAAACATGCTAAATATATTTCATGTTAGCTATTTTAAATAGAAAATAAAATAGTGTTTGCAAAATTTCCAAGACGATTTTAAAATATTTTTTAAATAGTTTTCTGAAACTCACAACGGACGCTGCCACAGCTGCAGTGCAGACTGCAAAGTTACATGGATCATAGCTAATTTACCAGGGACAAATTTCATGCACGTGCACCTGCATACTGCATATACGTTAAATGGAATGTCATTAGTTACGGATGGTTGACAATTACTAAGAAAAAATGTCTAACACTCCCAGTGGAGGCAGAGCCTATGATACAGAACAGTAGGTAGGTAATGCAAATTACCATATGCCGAGCAATGTAAAAAGCATTAGCGCGTGGAGTGTGGTATTTTCCTCATTATGCACTGGTGACCGGCATACCGCACTGGCGACATCTGGCATTACTGAACAATGCTGGTATGTAGATGTTTGAGATCGAGGCGTTTTTTGAAATTGCTGCACGAGCGAAGCGAGTGCAGTAGTTTTGAAAAACGCCGAGATCAGAAATATCTACATACAATACACAGGGCATTGTCAAAAGTTGTGTTGAAATGATCAATAACATGCCAAGTATGTATTTCAGCGCCCACAAAACAATATAAATAATTGCTTCAGATCGTGCCACAGCCATAGTGTTTGACCGATTGGTGTTAAACTCAGAGGATTTAATGGTGTCCAAAGGACTCTTAAGTTCTCACAGTACTGTTAGCTCGGGTTTGTATATATCGGTGACCATGAGGTCAGGTCGATTTTGTGATCTCCCGAATAAAATACAATGGGAAACCCGAAAAGGAACATGCGTAAAAGTGACAGGAAATGGCTTAGTGTGCCCACTTTTCGCCAGCCCCACCATTCTCGTGCCAGATGCAAACAAACATGTGACAGTGTTTCCTGCGACCTCTACAATGTCAACTGATAACCGCGAGTTTATCAGTTGACATTACGCACTGCGTAGTTTGTATTATTTTTGTTTCGTACAGAATAAACAAGAGCGATGGGGCTTTACGGTTGTGTTAAAATTTCGACAAGACGCCGCGATTGGTGTTATATTTGGGTGGCCGTTCTGGAGAGGTGGCCTGGGGGCAAAGGGAAAAACGCTGCCATTTTTTGGTCACGTGTTTTAAATGAAGAGTTTCCATCATATTGTTCTTGTGCGTTGGGGATCACAGGAGTTCTTTACGGTTTACTATATCAACGTTCACCATAAAAAGACACGTGACCGTGAAGGGAAAATCCAAGATGGAGGGCAATTCCGCCTCAGGCCACCTTTCCTGAACGGTCACCGGTATTTGACCTTGCCCTGACCTCAGGCCAGGATAATTTTCGGATATTACCAAGCTTATTCAAGCTACACAGGTTGTCCCGAAATTGATTAGCCCTTAGCCATTTGATCGTATTTATCCTGTTCTCCAGAGGAATCAGTGCGAGTAAGTCGTGACGTATATGCACAAATGCATGAACTAACGAGAAAAAAAATTAAGTCATTCAAGCCGCGCCGACATTCGATGATGTCATAAGCACAGAAGCTCAAGAGAATGACCTTCGACCTTTAGCACAAAAATGGGACTGTCTAGGACTAGTGATGCTTTCTGTCTAGTGGTACGTCCTTTCTCATCAACACACTGCACCCGCTCGAACCCCTAGAAAAACAAACATCTGAGCGCACATTCAGCCTTAAGTGCCTGCCTGCAAGATGGTGAAGCGTTCACTGCAAATTGTGGTCTGGTCTCTATGAAAATGCTGCCATTTGCCCTCCAGGCTATACGACGCACCAACCAGCGCTGGGAACCGATAACGGGGATTATAATGCAGAGAACTGTGCTGAAGGGCAGTGCTGTCAGCCGATAGAATAAAAACACAAATAAATGGCCTTTATCCACCGTAACAAGTTTGGGAGGATGTCGGACGGCAATTTCTAGCAGACAAGGCTACGGCTGGAAAGAAGGGCTAGGATCGGGAGCGGTGCCGTATCAGCCTACCAATGGCCTACAGGGGAAAAGACAACCAGCCGGGCAACAGCCCTAGTCAATTCGCAAACTTAAAAATCAAGTATAAACACTCACGCACGCGTGAGCTCGACAATATGAGAGCTAACCTAACCAAAGTAAGCCATAGCTTGGGGGCACATCAAGAATGCATAGTAAGACATGAGAGCGGACCCACCTAACCCAATAGTCGACCGCGGTGTCTTGAGCCCGGAGGGACTTGCGCCCCAAATCAATGGAAGGATCAAGTGATGCAGAAATCATTAGGTAATCATTGTTTGTTTTATAGTTATAACAATTTGAACAAGGGTTAATCAATTTCGGGACACCCTGTATATTATTCAACGAAGCTCGGAACGATAAACAAAGCAGTGAAAGCCTCATTACTACCGTGCCTCCAAGAAAGTTATTATTATAATACAATATATTAATTTTAAAATGCTTACAGCTCAGTGAACTCTGCTGATCTAAATATAGACAAAATTCAAATATGAGAGAACATTGCAGACATAAAATTAAATGCTGTTTCTAAAGTCTGTTTTCTTTTTACGCATCATCACCTTTTCTTGTTCCTTAGATAAAAACAGCTTTGTAAAGGAAATCTATCGACTTTAATTTATAGGGTTCTGACGTCTTCCCCATCCCTGCTGAGGCAGTTTCAGAACTCTTCACAGACGAAACGAAACATAATATAACAGGACAGAAAAAATCATTGTGATCATGAAACTATTAAGACTATTTGCAAATAGAAAATAGTCTGAAAATCGATATTTCAAATATAATATAAATAGTACTGAGGTGACCTATTTCAAATATGAAATAAAATAACATTTTAGTATTTCAAATAATGCCCACTTCTGGAAGTGACATTCAGTACAACTTGGTCCGAAAAGTGTTTTCCACTTAAAAAGGACGGCTTAAAGGCGGTGGTTCAGCTTAATCCAGTCATGAGAAGACCGTTCAGTGATAGTATAAATCTTCATAGATATGCAATGGCCAATGCATTTAATAATAAATCATGTTATGGTGATTTATGCTTCCAATGGAGTTTAATTAGGATTGTATTAAAAGCTGAACAACAGCGGATATCAGGGTCCAGGGATTACGATAATTAATGTATATGCAGCGCTTCTAAGCCCTAATCATCATCACAATGATTCTGAATGTATAATAGGCTGGAAACCGAAGGACAATGGGCGACATATGTGAGCTGACAACTAATGCCTGTCAACTGACAGCTGACGGCAAAAGTCTGACGACTGCCGACTGACGACTGACGACTGACGACTGACGACTGACGACTGACGACTGACGACTGACAACAGCTGCTCACCGATGCCCGAGCGGTGTCTTCACTCCGCCATCACTATTCCTGGCTCGGTGACGCCCGACTGCGTGCTCAAACGAGATACAATTAGCAGTAGATCAGGCGGAGGCGTACTACCAACCAAAAATACGAGACGTGCTTAATTTTAGCTAGATTGCATTCACTTTCGGCCCGAATTTAATTTGCTGAGGTAGCCTGGGAGCCGCTGACTCTGACAGAACCATCTCCTCTTGGTACACACGATGAACGCCCTACAGAGGGGTCGGCGTGTGGACACAGCTGACAAGCTATGTCGGCCGATAATCTGATCCATTCCAGGTGGCCGCGGCCGGGGATGCGGACGGCTGTCTGAGCTGGGATAGGTTCAGGGGAGTGTTCTAACTCAGCAGTGAGTGCTCCACTCGGAGGGGAGAGTTTAACTCAGCGGGGAGGGCTGGCAGGCAGCTGACAGTCCAACTGAGGGGAGGCTGCTTCACTGACAGATCACAGACACCACGTGACGTGTCCCAGGAGCTGAAATGCCCCGAGGCTAGGCCGCGTCAGCCGCTAAAGCGTCCGGCTGGCTGTGGCGGACAGTGTGGACAGGGACTGGTAACGGGCCGCTATAGCGTCCGGCTGG
>VOPJ01000818.1:0-69641 GCA_014673585.1 Semibalanus balanoides
GCTGGCTAGGGGCCATCCGACGTGTTCAGGGTACCCTCTAACCCGCTCAAGAGCCCTTTCGATCTAGTCGCCCCTCTGACATGCACATTGCACAGGGCTCTTTTGTGAACGTCCAATTTGCCCTCTAGTTTTTTCTGAGAGGGCCCTAGAGGAGTTTTAAGGACCTCTGAAGTGCCACCCCTTGGCTACGTGTCTGTTCAGCACCGACGCACCTTCTTAGGCCCTCTCCGGGGGCCCAAAAGGGCCCTTTGCGAGCTCAGGGGGATCCTAGGATCCCTAGGATCCCCCTTGGATACGCCCCTGGCCTGTACCCTGCTGTGACCAGGCTCTCGTCCTAACGGGCCCCATATCACGGACTGCGCTAGCAACGGGCCCCCTGTTTCGAGCTGGCCTGACCAAAACCGGGCCCTACCTTGGAGCGAACGGGCCCGTATAAATAAATTTGCCAGGAGCGGGCCTGTTTTGTGACCTGGCCCTGGTAGTCTGATCGGGTCCCAGATCACGCAGATTGCCAAGCATCGGGCCCTGCCCTCGATTGGGCCTGACGTCAATGAACGGACCCCTACCAGAAACCGGCCATTATAAAGAAATACGCCAGGACGGGCCCTATTGTAACTGGGCTCGTTCAACAAACCAGGCCAGTGTCAGCGCCTCTGCCAGCAGACGGGCCCCTGCTTGATCGGGCCCTACCAAGACCGGGCCCCTACCAGAAAGGGGCCCGTAGCAAGAATATGCAATAGGCCCGGGCCTTCGTTCTGACTGGGCCCCATGTCACGACGCCCTTTACCCAACACGGGCCCCTGCCTCAATCCGGGCCTGACGCAAGAGGGCCCCTTCCAGAAAGAAGGCCCGTATCAATAATCATGCAAGGCAAGGCGGGCCCCTGTTGTGACCTGGGCCCTGCGTCCCTGACGGGGCCATGGTACGCCTCTGTCAGCACCGGGCCCCTGCCTCTATCGGGCCTGACCAAGACCGGGCCCCTCCCTGCAAGTATGAGCCAGAATACGGGTTCTTTTCATGCGGTCCCCCTCATAAATTTCGGGGGGTCAGTTGACCCCTTTGACCCCCCCTGGGTGCGCCACTGTATGCTTGGCCAAATGTCTCATGCACCTTGCGCATCGCCAGACAAGTACCACATACCTAATCCTTGCAAAACTCCGGATGTTCCTTGCATCCCTATACATAGTGGCTTCAACTATGTAAATTGGAACGTAGTGTACATAGTGGACAGACTAGAAGCATTACAGCCTGCTTTTAATGCGCATGTTATCAATGCCACACCGCGCCCACTCAGTAAGCAATGGGTGACTTTAATGGTCACCTCAGTTCGAGCCATCCCTTACATCACAGCCGATCCGTTTTGGCCCGAACCCCTTCTGACACGCCAGAGTGGACGGACGGCGGCTGTGGCGGCCTCCCCACAGGAGATTCCACAGTGGGACGGCCAGGTGGCTGTGGCGGCCTCCCCACAGGAGATTCCACAGTGGACGGCCAGTGGCTGGACGGCCGGCGGCTGTGGCGGCCTCCACACAGGAGACTCCACAGTGGACGGCCCCGGTGACTGTGGCGGCCTCCCCACAGGAGACTCCACAGTGGACGGCCGGTGGCTGTGGCGGCCTCCCCACAGGAGACTCCACAGTGGACGGCCGGTGGCTGTGGCGGCCTCCTCACAGGAGACTCCACAGCGGACGGACGGTGGCTGTGTCGGCCTCCTCACAGGAGACTTCCACAGTGGACGGCCCGTGGCTGTGGCGGCCTCCTCCACAGGAAGACTCCACAGTGGACGGCCCGTGGCTGTGGCGGCCTCCTCACAGGAGACTCCACAGGTGGATCGTCCTCGTGGCTTGTTCGGCCGTCGGCGACGAGGGGAGGACTGGCGGCATCCAGTGAGGCCGTGCCGTGGGCTGTGGCGGCCGTCCGCTCACTTTAGTTGTAGATCAAGGGCGGAGGACGGACGTGGCTTGTTGGCGGGCCTTCCTACGAGTTAGACTTCTCGACATGTGGTGGGTTGTCTCGGGCTGTTGGCCTGCCTCCCTACAGGTAGTATCTTCAGGACAGTGTGACGGTGGCGTCGTGGTGGTGCCTCTTTTTTCTCTCGACAGAGCTGCCGTCACAGGAGCTCCTCACAGGAGATTCCACAGTGGCACGCCGTGGGGTTTGTGGCGGTTCTCTCCTCACGTTCGAAGACTACCATTTACAGGTCGACGGCCGGTCGGCTGTGTGCCCTTTCTCTCACAGAATTATCTCCACAGCTGGACGTCCCTGTGACTGTTGCGGCCTCTGTCCCCAGGAGAAGCTCACAGTGGGTAGTTTTTTCGCGTCTTCGGGTGGCTTGGTTGTGCCTCCGTCACAGAATGACTCCTATTCTAGTGGACCGGTCTCGTGTGCTGTGGCGGCCTTTTCTCTACTATGTTGATTTAGCTCTCAGCCGGGGGTCGCCAGCGGTCGGTCCGTCTATGCTATTTATGTTTGTTGTTTTCGCGAACGGCGTCTGTGCGGCGCTCTTTGGGCTGCAGTTCCGGTTTATCTGTCTTGTCTGTCTGTACTGTCTGTCGTGGTCTTGTTAGCCAACTGTGTACGGTGCCGTATCTAGCGGCCACCGCGCTCGCAGTCGGCTCAATACAGGAGTGTCACGTTGGATTGGCCTCTTGTCCAAACCACAAGAAAATTCTTTGGCCAAATGTCCGAAGTAGGCGGGTCTGGATTCAGTGGTTTTCGATTCCTCGTGCACTCTAGAGTACGGATTGAAAGACAAAGCGAGGATCTCGGAGGGCTGTAATAGCGGCTCATCCGTTGGTCCTTTGGCAGGACGGTCTCATCGGTGGGCTTCGTTCGGCCGGAGCTGCTGCGTGGCTGGGTGCGGGCGCTCCGTCTCGCGCGGTGCACGTCCGATGGCTGCCGCTCGGACGGGTGGTCGTCGGGGGGGTGTCGAGCGCTGGCCGGTGGGGTGGGGGTGGGGACGTGACGGCAAGTGGGCCGTCCTCTTTTCAGCCATGTGCGCGAGTCGCTCTCTCGTCGAGCCTGGTGAGGTGCCTCTGATGCACCCGCTCCGTCCTGCGGGTGACGTCGGAGCGCCGGGTTGGGGCGGTGTCGGTGTGGGATGCGACCCTCGGGTGAAGTGCCGTCGTCGTCCGTGCGTGCTGAGACGCAGGCTGCGCGGGTTGACTGTATCGGACCGCCTCCGGCTCGCGGTCGGGTGAGTTGGTCAACCGGGGCGTGGGTCGTCGGTCGCTCCGTCGTGACAGGCGCTGGGCCCGGTGAGTCCTCTATCGATTGATCCGAGGTTGCTCGTCCGTGCTCCGTGCGAGCGGGCTGCCGCTGCTCCGGTGCCCTGCTCGGATTGCAGGGATGAGGGGGGGGGTGGCGTGGGGGGGTCGGGCCGTGGGGGGGTGTGGCTGCAGGGGCTGTCAGCTTCTGCGTGGGTGTCGGGCTCACGGAGGGTGTGGGGCCTGGGCTGAACGTGCCGCCGTCGGTCGTCAGACTGCGGGGCCGGCCTCCGCCGTTCTCTATGCGACTAAGGGTGCTCAGAGATGTCACCCTCCGTCCTCTCTCACCCTCCGTCCTCTCTCACCCTCCGTCCTCTCTCACTCTCAGTCCTCTCTCACCTTTAGGTCCTCTCTCACCCTCAGTCCTCTCTAACCCTCCGTCCTCTCTCACCCTCCGTCCGCTCTCACCCTCCGTCCTCTATCACCCTCTGTCCTCTCTCACCCTCTGTCCTCTCTCGTCCTCCGTCCTCTCTCGCTCTTGCCCCGCCTCTCCCCCGTCCTCCCCAGGGGCGTAGCTAAGGGGGACACGGGGGCCATGCCCCCTCCCCCTTGAGCAAACCAGTTAACACTTGATAAAATGCAATTCTGCTGACGACCCGATGTCACCCCCCCCCCCGGTCAACCACTAGTGGATCTAGGGGGCAAAGCTGCCGTCTGAGCAAATTGATACATTTCCTTTTATACAAGAAAAACTAAGCAACTTTATCAAAGGAAGGATTATTTTCAATCAGCTATCAATGCATAAGCCATCGAAATCCGATGAGTTTCAGAATTGTGTAAGACTCTTTGGAATTCCCTCCCCCAAAAAAACACCTCCCCCCCACCACAAAAAAACGTTTTTGATTTGCCAATGCGGTTAATAACTTCTCGTTGTCGAAATGGAGCGAAATGTCATCCGCCACTGACGTGCCCCCCCCCCCTTCCTGATAAACTGCTGGTTTCGTGCTGCCGATCTTCCTCCGTACTGCCTCTCCCTCTCCGCTGCTGCGGCCCTATCGCTGCGATCCGCCGTCGTGGCCGTCCGCCCCGGCAGTCTACACGGCGTTTGGCGTCCCGACGCTTCTTGTTTGGGCATTGCATGCACGACTGGTAGACTGGGCCGGGCCGGCCTGGTGTGCTGTGGGCATGGCGAGGTGACTCGTGGGCCGGGTCCGGTCTATCCGCTCCCCGGACGCCGCTGGTGACGCAAGGCGACCGCGTCACGACTTCAGACCAGGGGACCCTGGCCCTGGAGACCCAACAGTGTGGAGTGGTCCCAGTCCGGTCTATCCGCTCCCCGGCCGCCGCTGGTGACGCGAGGTGACCGTACCATTTATCCGGTCCTGGAGACCCACAGTGTGGAGTGGTCACTGGTCAGAGGCCGGTCTACCCTCGCATCGGTCGCCGCCGCGCTGGTGACCGCGAGGCGACCGTACCATGTCTGTGGGTCGGTAATCCGGCCCTGGAGACCCACAGTGTGGAGTAGTCACTGTCAGGGCGGTCTACCCTCGGCATCGGTCGCCGCGCGCTGGTGACCGCGAGGCGACCGTACCATTCTGTGGGTCGGTTAACTCCGGCCCTGGAGACCCACAGTGTGGAGTGGTCACTGGTTCAGAGGCCGGTTCTTTACCTCTCATCGCTGGCCGCCGCGCTGGTGACGCGAGGCGACCGTACCATGTCTGTGGGTCGGTAACATCCGGGTCGGAGACCCACAGTGTGGAGTGGTCACTGGTCCGGGAGGCGTCAGGCGAAAAATGTTCTCTAAATGTCTTCGGGCCGGGAGCTGCCACACAGCATTTGTGGTTATAATTGAGCGATATCCATTTGACGGCATACCTGAGTGATAGGCTTCCTGTAGTTCCTCGCATTAAGTCGGATCATCTTTCAACGGTTGTGAAAGCCATTGGATTCTGGTAACTAATTAACACATGTACCACCTGCCACGTGGATATTAGATAAGAACGTATTATAGAATGACAACGCTTTTATGATGAGGAAGATTGAGTATCACTTATGGTGGCCCAAATACCTGGTAAATTATCAATTTATGTTAAATACAATGGCATTAAAGTTACCATGATGTTTTGGATACCTTTGACCTGATAAAGGAATCGAACTAGCAGTTTTCAACATTAGTAATCCAACGCTGTGCATACCAGGGCCCAGCAGACAGCCCGATAAAGCACTAACTATCGCTGCACCGCAGATGTACAATGCACAGCCTGCCAGCTCTAGAGTGGGCTGCGCTCTGTAGCTTATATGTGCGCCCTGGGGCGTAGCTTCCCCAGAAATGGTTGGGGGCTGAGCTGGAAAAATAGCTGAAAGTACCATCAAAATCCACAAAATGCACAATGCACATTTCTCCCCGGATTTGACCCACTTCATCGTCCAAGTTGGAGGGGCTGAAGGCAAGTGTATGTGTGTGGGGGGGAGTGGGGCTGAAGCCCCTCCAACTGATTTGGAAACTACACCCCTGTGTGCACCGTATTAAAGGAAAGAAGTCACTTTTGTAATAGGGTTTTAAACTGAGACAGCAGTTTTGAAGGCCGTGTCGACAAATGACTTCGGCTCACTCCGTTTGGCTGTAAGGACTCAGCTGCCGAATATATTTGAAATAATTATATGATGATGAACGTTGATATTGACATATATAAAGTCAGCTCATCATATTGATTTATTGATGACCAGGCATTGGTCATCAATACATTAATATAAGGCGTTGACTGTTTGCATTATAGGATAATCACTACATTTGTACTTATTACTTTTGGAATGTTTTTTTTTTACATAAATTTCGAGTCTTTTCCCTACATATTATTTCGAAACACACAATGTCAAAATAATTTACATGCGCCACTTTTGAAATAGTTGCCACTTCACGCAATATATACTGAATTTGCGGGTAAATGTTCTCTAAATAAAGATATTGTTTTGGATAAACAAATGTTTTGGGATATATCTTGATAATTTAGCCAAACCAATGTCAAACAAGTAAAGAAAGGTTTAACCTCATGGTGATAATATGCATAAATATTTAAATAAAATCAAAAATATTTTCAACCGTGGACCTTCTTCAGCCGTGGCTTCTTCAGCCGTGGGCCTTCTTCTTTAAAACCATAGCTTAGCCACTGAAGGAGGCCCACGGCTGAAATATATTTTTGATTAAAAAAAATATATATCTATACATAATATTAGCATGCGGTTAAATTTGTATTTACTTATTTTACTAGTTATGCTCAAAGTAACGTTTTATACTAATAAAACCAATGTCATAATCAACATTTTCAGGTACGAAAAACCCCATTAGCACATCACAGCGATTTGTCAAAGTCGTTGGTTTCCTTGAATAAATAGCACTGTTGGCAGTTAGCACAAACCTACTGCATTATAGTGGGAACTGCATCACTTCGGGACACATCGAGACATTTTCTCTGAAGGCCGGACTTCTCCAAAACGTGCCAGACAATCGTGCTGTGGCCCGTGGGACCAGATTATGGACAATGTGATCTCCGAGAAAACGCTGAACGGACTGCACACACCATTATTGTTACCGTTGTTAACTTCCCTGCTGTCACAACTGGCAATCTCGTCCATTTTGTGAGATGACTCTCTTACTTTTCTTATCATTCAGCATATAGGCAGTAGTCGTTATCCAGTCGACTTGATCCTCTGAGGTTGTAAAACCCGATGCTCACCTCATAAATCAATAATTGCTCGGAAGCTGATGAAGTGGGTTGAGCTGATCTTCCCCGCTGCTATTTAAATTATAGCGTCAATTTTCTCCGTACACACCTTGTGAGGGGATTTATCCATTCCAAATAGTTATTCCACGGTAGCTGTTTAGATCATGGCCATGGGTATCATTGTCGTGATTTCTTACCTAGACGTATCAGCACCGACCTGGATCAGCGTCTGTCGGATCTTCAGCTGAGACCTGGCGGGGATCAGACTGCTGGGTGAGAGCTTGAGAGACTGCTGCAATGAGAGCCTGCTGGGTCCGATCGGAGGGTGAGATAGCCGGGACACGGCCACCGTCTCTCCGACGACCGACAAAATGCCGCTCCGTCCGACCGGCCCGTCAATCTTTCAGGGGAGGGTTGAGGGGGGCGGCCGTCACCGACGGCTCTAAAGGTACCGTTCGTCACGGTCACCGGCTCTGACGATCGCTACCGCTGACTGCAGATTGTCACTGGGTGTCACCGGGTGTCACCGGGTGTCACCGGATGTCACTGGGTGTCATTGGCGGATCCAGAACGCTGGTTAGTGGGGCACGGGTGATTGGGGGCCCGGGTGGACAAATCTCCAAAAGTTTCACACAGTTTCGAAAACTCATCGGATTTCGCTTGCTGATGTAATATGCATTATGCATTGATAGAGCTGATTACCTGAGGCTTGGCTGCAATCACGGTACATGGTTCCAATATCAAAATGTCGTTTTCCAATACCTTTTTTATATGCCGCTTCGTGGCGTCACATCGGTAGCCATTGTCACAACGAGGTGTCATAACGGAGCCATTGTCATCGTGTTCGGTTCGTCGTAAGGCTGAATTGAATGAATAGCATTTTAGCCACCTATCCTATATAAGGCCGGAGGCCCACCGCCTATATTTCTGGGTTTTATCAGGCAAACCCGTAAAAATTTCGCGCCGCTTCGCGGCGCTATATAAACTAAGTACCTACTATAATATGGAAATTCCTATTGAACTGCTGCAAAGACGCTTTTTTCGTCATTTCAGCCGACCCCCACTTAAAAATTATCGGCGACGCCCCTGCGAGTTGGTTTGAGATAAACCGTAAACGTTATTACTACTTCTATGTGTATATTCCGTAGCATATTATTGCTACGGAGTATTGCTTTTTTTTGCATATTTTTTAGCTCAAATACCAAAATAAAGAGACCGGCTCAAAGCCGGAGAGACAAAAATTGGGTTCGTTTTTGCCCAAAAAGTTGCCCTCCCCAAAAAACACATCGACGGCTGGATCCGCCAGTGATGGAGGGTCATGGTCGCTTTGCCCCCCCCCCCCGGATCCACCAGCGCCGGACGTCATCGATAGTCAAAGAGCTCACAGAACTCACAGAGCTCACAGAACTCACAGATGTGTCACCAGACGTTATTGGGCTTCAACGTCAGCTGAGAGGCACTCATGTTCTCTCGTCACTCATAGTACTCGTTCATTGCGAGTTTATACCGGTAAAAACAGTCCGGTAACAAATACAGAGACGTATCCACCTTAACGGAAGACTGACTGAGTGGTCGAGTATTGAGTGATTAAAGAGACTGAGAACAGCTGACGGCTCGTAAATCAGGCACGTAGCCAGGATTTTTATCAGGGGGGTGTACGTCGTTGGTAGAATCATATATCGCTCCTCAGCTGTATGCTGTTGACAGGGAAGGGGGGAGGATACGGTCGGGTCGTCAGATAATCCCATTATTTCTAGTGTAAATTTGTTTCGTTCAGGGGGCATGACTCCCGTGACCACCCCACCAGAATGCCCGCGGCTCTGGCGTGTTTCAGGCCACTGCGAGATTGTGAAGTGGTCTGAGGTGCGCATTTCAGCTCAGTAGCTACGGCTCAGAAGAGCTGACTCGCATGACGTGATATTTCAAATATGGAATATTGTAAACGAGAGAGAGAGAGAGAGAGAGAGAGAGAGAGAGAGAGAGAGAGAGAGAGAGAGAGAGAGAGAGAGAGAGAGAGAGAGGAGGAGAGAGAGAGAGAAGAGAGGAGAGAGAGAGAGAGACAAGAGAGAAGGAGAGAGAGGAGAGAGAGAGAGAGAGGAGAGAGAGGAGAGAGAGAGAAGAGAGAGAGAGAGAGAGGAGAGACGGAGAGACGGAGAGACGGAAGAGACGAAGACGAGAGACGGAAGACAGAGCGGCGAGACGGAGAGACGAGAGAGACGGAGAGACGGAGAGACGGAGAGACGGAGAGCGGAGAGACGGAGAGGACGGAGAGACTGGAGATGACGAGAAGACGGAGAGACGGAGAGAGAGATGACGGAGAGACGGAGGACGGAGAGAGGAGAGAGGAGAGCTCGGAGAGAGGAGAGGACGGAGAGACGGAAGACGGGAGAGACGGGAGAGACGGAGAGATCGGGAGAGTACGGAGAGACGGAGAGACGGAGCAGACGGAGAGACGGAGAGACGGAGAGACGGAGAGACGGAGAGACGGAGAGAGGAGCGACGGAGAAGACGGGAGAGACGGAGAGACGGAGAGACGAGAGACGGAGAGACGCGGAGAGACGGAGAAGCGGAGAACGAGAGACGGAGGAACCGGGAGAGACGGAGAGACGGAGAGACGGAGAGCGGAGAGACGGAGAAACGGAGAGAAGAGAGACGGAGAGACGGAGATGAAACGGAGAGCGGAAGAGAGAGCAGACGGAGAACGAGAGACGGAGAGACGGAGAGCGGAAGAGCGAGAGACGGGAGAGAACGGAGAGACGGAGAAGACGGAGAGACGGAGAGACGGAGAGGAACGGAAGACGGAGAGACGTGAGAGAAGGAGAGACGGGAGAACGGAAGGACGGAGCGAGAGAGAACGAGAGCGAGAGACGGAGAGACGGAAAGGAAGACGGAGGAACGAGAGACGGGAGGGAGAGACGGAAGAACGGAGAGAGAGAGAGACGGAGAGACGGAAGAGACGGAGAGACGGAGAGACGGAGAGACGGAGAGACGGAGAGACGGAGAGACGGAGAGACGGAGAGACGGTGTAAGCATCGATTCTTGCGCGTGTTTTATCATTACAAGTGAATGGCAGGTGACATAACTTTTTGTTTGAATTTTTACCAGCCTTATGTCAAATTGGTGGCAGGATCAGAAACAACTACTGTGAGGCGGCCGCTGCGTCGTCGCTGTCGTGACACAGCCGGTGTAGTGCGATAATTATTTATGATAGTTGGTTCTTTCAAAAGTTACGTCGAAAAATAGGGTCCCAAGCGGTCTACCGTTTACAACTTGGTGACTTTCAGTCTATTCTCAAAGCCCTTCATTTTTTTTAAATAAATTTAGTCCGAATGTTTTGTGTGGATGGTTTTCCGAGGTCAGGACCCGCGCTAAGCAGTGCTTGTTGCGCTGGTCCTGACCTCACCACCCGATCGCGCAATTCCTGTTAGCCGGCAGAATTTAGAGACGAAAGTTGTACGTGCCCGACATATGACACGGTGGCGCCCCGCTCACTGACGTCACCTGGCTTGAGTGCGACGCTGCAAGGCTGAGGCATCAGTGCAGAGCGAAAATAGGGCGCCGAAGCGGACTCGAACCGGGATGCTACACGGGTAGGTCAGAAGAACACGTCTCTCCATTGGAGCTGACAGGGGGATGACAAGGTAAACGACCATCAACCTACACAAGCACTAGTTAAGGTGTGTTCCGGCAAGATTGGGGCGGGGTTCCTGGGTTGCTGAAGCTGCTCCTGATTCGCGGTCTCGGTCAGCACTCAGTGGACTCTCAAACTGCCCTTCCTGGGTCGGGACAGGTAGCGCCACCACCACAGTGGGTAGATACTTTCAAGAGAGACTGTACGTGCAGCCGTCTGACTCGGGTCTGACTGACCGAGGTGGCGGTGTCGGGTGTCGGTCACACGTCGCGGCTGGAGACGGGGACAGGGTGGGCCGGTGTGCGGCCACCACATACCACACCGAGTGACGTCACCACACCGAGTGACGTCACCACACCGAGTGACGTCACTTGGCAGGATGTGCAGCGTGACGTGCTGCGGAAACACGCGCCACTTGGCATAGAGCGCTAGCACGGGCAACACACGATTTTGTATAGGTAATCTGTTGCAGGATCATCTGCAGTCGAAGACTAATACGGACATCATGTGTCATTGTATGCACGTTATGAAATAAGCCTGTGAACATTCGTATGTGTCTCAACTCGTACCTACTCAGCTGAATCGTTCTGCATTAAACCGTGGTGGTGAAGATTCTGTCCTAAATCCTCATAATCTGGTTGTTTTGCGGCTTTCAGTACTTAATGTGAGCATGGCTTGGGCTGTCGAGGCCCGAGGGTCTTAGTGTTCAGCTGTGTCTGCTCTGAGTGTCTCCTGATGCCGTGGAGGGTCTTAGTGCTCAGCTGTGTCTGCTCTGGGTGTCTCCTGATGCCGTGGCCTTGTGGACTGGTCCGGTGGTCTTCACCTGCTCTCTGTCTGTGTGTATGTCTGTCTGTCTGTATGTGTGTCTGTCTCTGTGTCTGTCTGTCCGGCTCTATCTCTCCCGTTCAGCTGTGTCGGGCCGGCGGCCCCGTATACCGTCACCCGTGTGCCGCTGTCTGTCTGTCTGTATGTGCGTCTGTCTGTCCGGCTCTATCTCTCCGTTCAGCTGTGTCGGGCCGGCGGCCCCGTATACCGTCCCCGTGTGCCGTGGTGACGCCGGTCATGCCCCGGCGGCACCGGAGCAGCCGTGTTCTGCATTGTTCTCTGCCCAGTGATGTGCCATTGTAACAACTAACACTTGGGCACAGCCAGACAGACAGACAGACAGTATGCCGGGGTTTCGTAATCGGCACTGAGCGGACCGAACGGTCACGATGACCGGTATACGGCAGGCAGCGGTGAGCAGCTGATAACGCTATGCACCATGGGGTGGGGTGGTTTATAGGCGTTTTTAACCCATGGGCTATGTGTGGTAGGAACGATGTAAATATTTTGCTGAACGGTGATATTTTTGTCTGAGTCAAGCTCACGAGTCGTTGGTTTGTGTACTGTTGAAATTAAACACGATTCCATTTTCGAACGGGTTTGTTGAATATTTCACACGTGGTTATTTCTATCGAATTTGACGCTTAGAGGGAAATAATAATATTTTCCAACAAAAGTGGAGTTATTACTTGAAATCGCTAGACGTGTTTAAAATATATTGTAAATTCATCACATTTTGCATAAAAAATATTCCTACCGAAATCTATTTCAAGTTAAAGTTGATGAGCACTTATACCTACCTACTTTTCCGCACCTAAGATTTTTCCGCACTTAAATGGTCCCTGTTGATCTGGAAGAGGCTGGTGGGATATGACATGGGGAGATGGTCGTGGTCTGGTCCCCACTATTAGCTCTTCGGTCCAGAAAGTTGGGCACCGCTGGAGTAGCTTCCGGGTGCCGATGTCCGCGTTCTTGCGTTTGCGTCGTCTGTTTCGGAACTTGGCAGGCTAGCTAGCCTGCTCGAAGTCAATATCTTATGAAGCCTGCTCGAAAGTTAATATCTTATGAAGAGAGTTGGCTCTGTGGCCAGAAATTACCGTCAAGGAGAGCCTTTGTCAGACACTTCATGGAATTCATTTATCCATTTTTCCTAATGTCTATCGAAAATCTTGAAAATTGTGTTAGTCCGCGAAGCGGCGCAAGTTTTTCCCATTTTTGACTGTGAATAGCAGGATTTTGACCGCTTTTAAGGTTATTTTTACGATTAATTGTTAACTCTGCCCGAAAAATAGTTAACTTTCCTAGTTTTTCTCCTTAGATAATTGTTTTCCACGTTCAACAGGGAACGCACGAGGGGGCATACTTGTATTGAATGCCCCTCCCCAGACTCCTGCGGGGGAGGGGCATTTGCTCCTGATGCCCCCCTCCCCTGGATTCGCCAGTGACTCCAAGACCATTTTGCAAGTCTGATGCCGCTATAATAGAACGCGTCTGTAAATAGTTTGCTACAACACGCCATCTACTGAACAACCGGCAACGTGTCTTATTTTGACAACAGAATTTAGCAAAACACACTGGCATTTAAAGCATCAAAGGCTCGCCGATGAAATAGCGAACTATGGCTTATCGACCGGTCACTTGGACTAGCACGGGACTGATCATGTCCTAATAAGGCGATCGTCCCGAACTGAATGGAGTCAATCAATAAATCAATCAATCGTTCGAGCAACCGCGTTTCATCAGCTGCCCAAACAGCAGTTTTATGGCCGTGATTTGCTTACGTAAGGCTCGGATACAAACAATGACCGCGTTGCAATTCCTAATGGACGCGGGTTGGAGTCTGGTTGTAATCCCAGATGGACTCGAGATGGAGTCTGGTTGTAATCCCAGATAGAAGCGGAATGGAGCCTGGTTGTAATCCCAGATAGAAGCGGAATGGAGTCTGGTTGTAATCCCAGATGGACGCGGGATGGAGTCTGGTTGTAATCCCAGATAGAAGCGGAATGGAGTCTGGTTGTAATCCCAGATGGACGCGGGATGGAGTCTGGTTGTAATCCCAGATGGACGTGAGATGAAGTCTAGGTGCTGTCTTTTGACAGAGTCGGACGCTGGACAGTGGACTCGGCAGAATCACGAGTGATTGGCATAGCCGTACCATAAGTGTCCGAAAAGACTGAGACTTGAGAGTGAATCTGTTTGTTATGAGGGAATCGTGTCCAGTCCATTTTGTTTTCCCAGCGAAATCGTGAAATCGTTATCCTGGCAGCAGCCGTTCTTTTCAATCACCCACTGATTTACCCCTCACCTGGGCGCCATATAACTAACCTGGCCAGTGGCGGCGCCCTGAGGCACAAATCACCACACTCCGTGTCAGTTTCCGCCCCGTTTCCGTGTTCGCACAGCGCCCTGACCTCGACGGATGACCTCTCGGCTCTCCCTCGGCGTCCGTTCTGACCTCTCCTTGCTCTGCGTGTCGTTTCAGTTGATTTTCAGTGGCGAGTACACCAAGGCGATGAACAAGGACTGGCACAGCGGGCACTTCAGCTGCTGGCAGTGTGACGAGTCTCTCACGGGCCAGCGCTACGTGCTGCGTGACGACCACCCCTACTGCATCAAGTGCTACGAAAACGTGTTCGCAAACACCTGCGACGAGTGCAACCGGCTCATCGGTATCGACTCCAAGGTGGGCGCTCCTGAGATGCTGCTGGGAAGGTAGCGGGTGGTGGAGGGTGGTGCCAGATTATTGTGTGCGCTGGTGGTGCGCTGTGGTGCTGGGTGGTGCTGGGTCGAAAACGGAAGGTGAGGCCTTAGTTTAGTTTAGTTCAGATAGTCATGAATATCAATAGCTCAACGCGGTGTCCACTGGATGACATAATATGCGGCTTGAACTATCTGAAATTGTGAAATAATAGCAGTTTTTTTCACGATGGATTAATTGTGCGCGAATGTTTTTAAAACATTTTAAAATGTTTTAGTAGTAGCGAATTTCACGATGGGATTTATTGCGAAGAAATTTTTAACTCCTCGCCCCTACGGGACCGTAGCATAGGCGGATCCAGAAAGTATGATTTTGACAGTTTGGGGGGGGGGGCAAATCCCAAAAATTATCGCAATAATTCTGAAAACTCATCGGATTTCGCTTGCTTATGTATCAATAACTGATTTAAAACAAACTTTCTAGTAAAAGTTGCTTATGTTTTACGACGGCAACTCAGGAAAAGTGTTCAAATTTGTGCCGATTTTGGGTGGTTTGGGGGGGGGCATGGCCCCTTTGCCCCCCCTGGATCCGCCCTTGACCGTAGGGCGAGGGTTAAAACATTTTTCGCAAATTAGGCCATCGTGAAAACGGCTACTACTAAGACATTTTAAAACATTTTAAAATGTTTTATAA
The DNA here is from genome assembly GCA_014673585.1 of Semibalanus balanoides. Lineage (NCBI taxonomy): Eukaryota > Metazoa > Arthropoda > Thecostraca > Balanomorpha > Balanidae > Semibalanus > Semibalanus balanoides. The sequence continues at coordinate 14,776 of VOPJ01000818.1, forward strand.
CATTTCGCGCAAAATAAGCCATCGTGAAAACGGCTAATATTATTGCATTCAAACTTATCAGATCAGATTATCGCCGTCGTGTTTTACGATTGGTTCTGTTCACTCTTTCGAACATTTTAAAACACAAAGCTGGGTCATATTTAATGACAGCAATGGGCATCGAGGTGCGAAGCCTTCTATATCCGTACCTTGTGCAAAATAGTCACTTATCTCTCTCTTTAATGACCAATTAGCCGGTGGCCAACACCCTTTATCCCCACATCAACATCGCCTGCGTTCGCTAGAGCGCGTTCCCCGCCTCCTGCACACCTGAACAGACACGTGACCAGACCAGACCAGACCAGACCAGACCAGACCAGACCAGACCAGTGTTCGCCGCAGACCAGACCAGACACGTGATGCACGCCGCGTCTGTCGCCGCGTTGGTGGCATTGACGGCAGTGTCGCAACACTCCCGACGCCAACACCGAGAGCTGCGTGTGCTGATGACGTCACCGGCACGCCGCCCGTCAGTCAGCTGATTCCGCCCCAGTGGAGCCGGTCTCAGGCAGACGCTACAGGCAGACAGGACGCGCCCTATTATTGGCACCGCTTGTGACCGTTTGGTTCCAGTCCAGGTATCCTCTATTCATAGAGCAATCAGAGTATAAAGCAACAATAACGAGCAGTGCCGAGAGCTATTGTTAGCGTTCATTGAGATAGTCCTGCCTGGAAGGCTATCTGCGTCACATAAACAGCTCAGTGTAATATGGCATAGCTCGGGTGGCACGGCGTTCTACGCACTCAGCTCCGACTGAGCATGATATCGGGCAGTTTATTACTACTGAACGGGATTGTGTATCTGACTGGTAAATATAGCTGCGGGCTGTGGGTCGGTATGCAGTGTCCAGAGGAGGCCACCGTTTGAGGCGGCAGGGACGAGGCAGAGCCGGCCGCTGGTATAGCTGCCGTCTCATGTGAGGCTGCAGGGACGAGGCAGAGCCGGCGCGGTATGTGCCGTCTCAATGTGAGGCTGCGGACGAGGCAGACGCCGGCCGCCGCTGGTATAGCTGCCGTCCTCAATGTGAGGCTGCAAGGGACGGAGGCAGAGGCCGGCCGCTGGTATAGCTCCGTCTCATGTGGGCCTGCAGGGACCGAGGCAGAGCCGGCCGCCCCTGGTATAGTCTCCGTCTATGTGGGGTGCAGAGACGAGGCAGAGCCGGCCGCCGCTGGTATAGCTGCCGTCTCATGTGAGGCTGCAGGGCTGGCTGCGGTACATAGTGTGCCCTGTGGTGGTACCATGATATGAAGCATATGTGTGGAATACAAACCGAAACCGGCTAAAGTGAAGCTTAAGTAAAATCATTGTATTGTTAGCCTTGCCTTTGTGTAAGACTTAAATCAGTGTGTCCGCTTCTTCCTTTCATTTCCCTCCCATGCCCTATCATTGTCTCTGCCCTGCTCTTATGTCACGTCTCTGTCCTGCCCTTCCCTGCCCTTCCCTGCCCTTCCCTGCCCTGTCGCGTCTCTGCCCTGCCCTTGCCTGCCCTTCGGTGTCCTTCAGTGCGCGGCGCCGGTGTTCCAGCCGCCCTGAGCTGAGCCTCGTCCAACAGCCGGTACTATTTTCGACCTGTCGAGACTCCGCGCCTCGGCGTCCGTCGAGTCATCCGTGACGGGGCAGGGAGGCGGGGGCAGGGCAGGGAGGCGGGGGCGGGGGCAGGGCAGGGAGGTGGGGGCAGGGGCGGGGCAGGGGGCAGGACAGGGAGGCGGGGGCGGGGCAGGGCAGGGAGGCGGGGGCAGGCAGCACAGCCGCCAACGCCGCCAGGCTTTCTTACTCGGATGGATTAGTAGGCGCCGTCACAGGTCATACAAATAATTTACTTGATTGACAAGTATGATTTACTCAAACCATTTATCCCGAAAATTAACCGTTTTGGTATATGCAAGTGCCGCCGCTGATTGGCTGACAGAGACTTCAAGATTGTTGGTCTTGGGAGTAAAACTACTTGTATTTCTCGAACTTTGGTTGGATTACCTGTTGCGAGTACGATTACAAAATACTGATTTGTATTAAAGTCGCCAGAATTCTTTATACAAAGGTTGTGTTGTGCCCATTCTCTATAGCTCTCTATACCTATCTAAAAAATGACATCATTGTCCCCCATAAAGGTGACTGAGAAAAAATATTAGCATCGTTTTCAGCAGCACTTACTTCATATTTTGTACTCCAACGGGCGTATATTTGACAACTTTCAGAAAGGTGAAACATTCCCTTAAACCTGCGAGCTACTAGAGGGGAAAGGCTATTTGTAGCCCCTCCCGTTATTTTTAAATATCTCAAAAACGAACAGGGTTATCGTCACAAACTTTTAATAGATCTTCTCTCGCATCAACTTTACACATGCTGGTTAAGGGAAAAGATGAGACTATGCTAGGTCAACCGGAAATGACGTCAGAGTGACTTCATGTTCTGCGGTTTTTGTTAAAAAATAATGGTTTGCGGAAAACGCTGTAAAAAGTACACTTAAGATCGATTCAATTGCCATAGACAAAATGATTGATAATAGACTCGGCGATTAAACTGCTATCTCGGATTTTGAAATTTACTGAAATTCACAATTTTGAGAGATCTATTTGTTTTTTCTTACAAAATCGTCAAACCAAATCAGATTTATTCAAAAACCGGAATATATACAATCGAGACGATTCCAATGAATATGTGTACTAGTTTAAAGTTGACATCATCAAAAATGACTGGCTTACGACCTTTCGAACACAAAATTCGACCACCTCTACAACATTTACATGCTTAAAAAATGCATTTCCGTTTTTTTTTTTTTCTTTTAATAAGTAACACAAATTGTCTTAAGGACATTGTTCGCATTCTAGTCGAGAAACAAACCCATAATCATGTGTTACAACTTCTAATGACCGTAATCTGCAGTTTGACCTCGTGATCTCGGATGACCTTTACCTGACCCAAGGTCATCAATAGCTTAGAATGGTACTTAGAAGTGTCAGATACACGAATCATACCAATTTATCAGCTGCCTATGCTTTAATATTGCCATTGTGGCGCGACAATGCAGTCCATTGGACTTGTATCACACGATCAAGCATTTTGTCTTTGACGTGACACTGACCTGAGACATCATCAGGTGACCCTGAGGTTAATCATGTTTGATTTCCTTCGACAAATTGTGCAGGGCTGTCGAATACCGTTTGAATTTATAAGGTTGGTCCAGTAGTTCCGGAGATCAGAGGGGAACTGTTAATAGCTCCCCCCATTAAGTGGCGTTATAGAATATTACCCTGCAGTAACTGGCGTGTAAGGGGAAATGCTAGAGGTTGGCCTCCCAGCCATCCTTCTGACGATAATCGTTGCTCATTCTCCAGGAGTGGTTTACTTTAATTGGATTGATGGAATCTTTCCCCCCCTGGCTTCCCTGGTTTGAGCAGAGCGTTAAAAATCGGTTGGTGCTCGGTATTCGGTTTGGACAACAAGCGGTTACGTGAATCACGATGTAGCCGCCGAGCAGTTTTTTACCAAACCCTGGTAAAATAACAATGGCCGAGGAATGTGGTCAGCCATTGAAGTTACAGGTCCGCCCAGTGTCCCACATTCCAAGATGTTGTTGTGAATCCCCTGGAACTACGAGCGTTCCGAGAAGCTGCTGTGAATCCGGAGTCTCGGAATAGTTCTGCCCTAACCCAGACAGTTTTGGTGTTGCACAACACGTAAAGCCGCGGTGACCTGGGCACGAATTACTCCCACCTATCTGCTTTTGAGATCCTCCCATCATTCACTTTCCAAACTGGCGTCCCTCCCATCCCTCCTCCACAGACACGGATCTCTGCCTTCTGTCCCCTCACAAACATGGATCTCTGCCTTCTGTCCCCCCACAGACATGGATCTCTGCCTTCTGTCCCCACAGTTACGGATCTCTGCCTTCTGTCCCCCCACAAACATGGATCTCTGCCTTCTGTCCCCCCACAGTTACATGGATCTCTGCCTTCTGTCCCCCCACAAACATGGATCTCTGCATCCCGTCCCCCACAGATCCGGATCCCTGTCTCCCGTCTCCCACAGATCCGGATCCCTGCCTCCCCCTCATATCCAGATCCCTGCATCCCCCCACATATCCGGATCCCTGCCTCTCGCCCCTGCAGATCCGGATCACTGCCTCCCCCCCAGATCCGAATCCCTGCCTCCCGTCCCCCAGCAGATCCGGATCCCTGCCACTTGCCCCTCTCCATCACGGCTTGGAAGCTCGCCACGGTTTACATTGCCTGTAGACGAAACAAATCCAGCAAGCCATAGCTTTCAGCCGACACAAATACAGCCGCGGGCAGAATTAGCTGAGGCGCTGGATAGACAGCCCGACTGAAATGAATCCTGCCGGCGCGGGGTCCCGAGCTGCGGAAGCTCACTAACTGGGTGTGGCTGCGGGCGTGGGGAGGATAGTCGTGTGGACGGCGTCGGTGTCGTCAGTAGCAGACTGGCAGACAGCTCACAGTGTGCTGCTGCAGCTGCGTGAAAGTGTAGCTGAGGAGTGGGTAGGTAGCAGTATGGACAGCGGGTAGCAGACTGGCAGACAGGTCACAGGTGTCTTGCTGCAGCTGCGGTAAAGTGTAGCTGAAGTGGGTACGGTGCAGTATGTTGACAGTGGGTAGCAGACTGGCAGACATGGTGCACAGTGTGCTGCTGCAGCGGGGTGACAGGTGTAGCTGAGGACGTGGTAGTAGCAGTTATGGACAGCGGGTAGCAGGACTGGGCAGCAGATCACAGTGTGCTGCTTGCAGGCTGGGTGACAGGGTGTTAGCTGAGGAGGGGGTAGGTAGCAGTATGGACAGCGGGTAGCAGGACTGGCAGGAACAGGTTCACAGTGTGCTGCTGCCAGCTTGGTCGGTGGGGACAGGGTGTAGCTGAGGAGTGGGTTAGTAGGCAGTGTGGACAGCGGGTAGCAGACTGGCAGACAGGTCACAGTGTGCTGCTGCAGCTGGGTGACAGGTGTAGCTGAAGAGTGGGTAGGTAGCAGTATGGACAGCGGGTAGCAGACTGGCAGACAGGTCACAGTGTGCTGCTGCAGCTGGGTGACAGGTGTAGCTGAAGAGTGGGGTAGGTAGCAGTATGGACAGGCGGGTGTAGCAGACTGGCAGACAGGTCACAGTGTGCTGCTTGCAGCTGGAGGACAGGTGTAGCTGAGGAGTGGGAGGGTAGCAAGTATGGACAGCGGTAGCAGACTGGCAGACAGGTCACCAGTTGTGCTGCTGCACTGGGTGACAGGTGGTAGCTGAGGAGTGGGTAGGTCAGCAGTATGGACAGCGGGTAGGCGACTGGCAGACAGCACAGTGTGCTGCTGCAGCTGGGTGCAGGTTGTAGCTGAAGTGGGTAGTTAGCAGTATGGACAGTGGTAGCAGACTGGCAGACAGGTCACAGTGTGCTGCTGCAGCTGTGGTGAACAGGTGTAGCTGAGAGTGGGTAGGTAGCAGTATGTGACAGTGGTAGCAGAACTGGCAGCAAGGGTCACAGTGCTGCTGCTGCAGCTGGGTGACAGGTGGTTGTAGCTGAGGAGTGGGTAAGGTAGCAGTATGCGACAGGTGGGTAGCAAGACTGGCAGAACAGGTCACGCTGTGCTGCGGCAGCTGGGTGACAGGTGTAGCTGAGGAGTGGGTAGAGGTAGCGTATGGACAGTGGGTAGCAGACTGAGCAGACATGGTCACAGTGTGCATGCTGCAGCTGGCGGTACAGGTGTAGCTGAGGGAGTGGGTAGCGTAAGCAGTATGGACCAGTGGGTAGCAGGATTGGCAGACAGGTCAAGTTGTGCTGCTGCAGCTGGGTGACAGGTTGTAGCTGTAGAGTGGGTAGTAGCAGTATTGGACAGCGGGTAGCCAGACTGGCAGACAGGTCAACAGTGTGCTGCTGCAGCTGGGTGACGGTGTAGCTGAGAAGTGGGTAGTAGCAGTATGGGACCAGCGGGTAGCAGACTGCAGGACAGGTTCAAGTTGTGCTGCTTGAGCTGGGTGACAGGTGTAGCTGAGGAGTGGGTACGGTAGCAGTATTGGACAGCGGTAGCAGACTGGTCAGACAGGTCACAGTTGTGCTGCTTTGCAGTCTGGGGTGACAGGTTTGTAGCTGAGGAGTGGGTAGAGGTAGCAGTTTATGGACAGCGGGTAGCAGACTGGCAGACAGCTCCACCCCCAAAGTCCTCCAGGTGTGCTGCTGCAGCTGCGTGGAAAGTGTAGCTGAAGATGTGGGTACCTTGTAGCAGTATGGACAGCGTGGTAGAGACTGGCAGACCAGCTCACACGTGTGCTGCTGCAGCTGGGTGACAGGTGTAGCTTGAGGAGTGGGTAGTGGTAGCAGTATGGACAAGCAGGTAGGCAGACTGGGACAGGTCACAGTGTGCTGCTGCAGCTGGGTGACAGGTGTAGCTGAGGAGTGGGTAGGTAGCAGTATGGACAGCAGGTAGCAGACTGGCAGACAGGTCACAGTGTGCTGCTGCAGCTGGGTGACAGGTGTAGCTGAGGAGTGGGTAGGTAGCAGTATGGACAGCGGGGGCGGCCATGTCGGTGGTGACTACTGACTATAGGGGCAGACGGCTCAGTGTATCGTTGCAGGCCAGGAGGCTGTGTCCGGCCCCAGTGCCGGATCTGGCCTTCCTCTGCTGCCCCAGGACCCCTCTGCCGGCCCGATGAACCGGGGGCGACGGCTCAGGTCTGGGTCAATGGACCTGTGGACGGCTCAGGGTTGGGTCAGTAGACCTGTGGACGGCTCAGGGTTGGGTCAGTGGACCTGTGGACGGCTCAGGGTTGGGTCAGTGGACCTGTGGACGGCTCAGGGCTGGGTCAGTGGACCTGTGGACGGCTCAGGGCTGGGTCAGTGGACCTGTGAGGCTAGGGCTGGTGTCAGTGACCTGTGGACGGCTCAGGGCTGGGTCAAGTGGACCTGTGGACGGCGGGCTGTCCGACCCTAGTGCCGGAGTGTAACATTCTTTCTGCTGCCCTTGGGGACCACTCCTGTCGGCCCGGGCAGTGGCCAAAACACGAATTACTCCGTGTACAATTTTGAACACGGCCGCTTTGTACGGTCCAGATTGGTTTCGGCTGTAGTGCATTACGGCGGGGGATGGGGGGGGGGGGGTGGGGGGGGGGGCGAGGCTGGGATGATCCGGTAACCAGCCTGTGGTGCAGACTGCAGACTGCTGCAGGACAGACTGGCTGCGGTAATCTGACTGACTTTGTGCGCTATTCCACGGATGCAATAAGTTAAAAACTATTCATGGAAAGGACCCTCTATTCCATAGATTGTGTGGTTTCCACGTTATAATATAATGTCACGCGTGAAGTACAGCAGCATACAAAGCATGCAATGAAGTAGATCAACAGTCTCACCAACGCTGACACGGCTGCTGAGTGCTGGGTCGCCTCGACAGCGACCGCGACAACCGACAGGATGGTCCTCCCGCGTCCTCCCGCGTCATCCCGCGTCCTCCCGCGTCCTCCCGCGTCCTCCCGCGTCCTCCCGCGTCCTCCCGCGTCCTCCAGCGTCCCCCCGCGTCCTCCCGCGTCCTCCCGCGTCCTCCCGCGTCCTCCCGCGTCCTCCCGCGTCCTCCCGCGTCCTCCCCTGCCCTTCCTTTCCGAACTTTGCCTTTAAAGTGTAGGCTTCTGTCTAGCCTCCTTATGATAGACATTGAGTGACGGGAGCGGCGGCTGCTGGAGGGCCACCTGTCGTCACCGTACCGAATTCCCGGAAATGATGCCACGAATCCCGGTGAGGAAAATCACCATATATACCGTACATATACCGTATTGGTGACGTGACATCCGGATCACCTTCGGTCACTGGTGAGCGCTTGCGAGCCAGGTCGCTGGCGCTATAGTCCAGTCATTGCCCCAAACTCATCGAACTGTGTAGCTTTTGACGACCTGTTTCCAAATAATGCTTACCATGAAGCTTATAATCAACTCTGTCAGGCTGAAAAGTGGCTGGTATAGCTGGTGCAGCCACTCAGTTACCTGCTGGCTTCAATAGGGCATAGCTTTTTTGCTGATTCCAAAACATGCACCAATACCCGCAAGTCATCATATCTACCAAATTTTGTAATAGGTACACTAAAGCTGAACGTACCCGAATGAAGGAGTCGGACATTGCTACAGGCTCAGAGTTACGACTTCTCTCGAATATATTCAGGATTCCCATTCCAGAATGAACGAACAAATAACTATGACTATTTAGCATATTAGTTTGGACGGTTTTCGATAAAGATCGACAACCGTCCAAACATGCAGTTCATCATGTGGCCATGCTCCGTCTGTTCACGTCATCCGCCCGAGTCGGTGCGTTTACTCGGTTTGCCTGTCTGTCTGTATGTGTGTGTACCGATACGGACACGGGATGAATGGCTCAGCGTTGGCTGCTGACTGCTGAGTGAGGTGTATTATCGGCTCGATCAGCGGTGGCTGCCGGTCTTGGGAGAGCTGACCGGCTGCCTGTCTGCATCCTGACCAATGCTGTACGCCTGCTGCGTCCCGGTGGTATCTGTATACGTACGTCGGCGGCATACGGCTCGGCTCCGCTTTTGGCTCCGCACCCCCGCCGAGCAGCCCCTCACGGCTGGGACTGCTGTGCGACTCTGAGCTGACTGACGTCCCGCGCGCCGAGCAGCCCCTCACGGCCGACTGAGTGTGCGACTCGTGACCGACGTGATTCCCGCAGACCCGCCGAGGCGAGCCCCTCACGGGCGACTGGGAGTGCCGGACTGCGTGGACATGCGACATGATCCCCGCCTAGCAGCCCCTACAACAGGTGGACTGAGCTGCCGAGCTCTGAGCTGAGCTTATTCCCCCCGCCGAGCAGCGCCCTCACGCCGGACCTGAGTGCCAGATCTCTGTATCTGTGAGCATGATCCCCCCGCCGAGCTCCCCGCATCACTGCGGGACTGAGTTCGCCGTATTCTGATACTGATCTGATCCCCCCGTGGCCGAACCAAGTCCCCTCACGGGGCGACGAGTGACCGACTCTGCTGGAACATGATCCCCCCGCCCCGGATGAGCCCCTCACGCGCCGCGAACTGAAGAGCCTGAGGACGTGGCGTGACTGGCACTTGATCGCCCCCGCCGAGCACCCCCCAGCGGTAACCGGAACTGTGAGAGGCCGACTTTCTGTCTGAACTATGAATCCCCCACGCCCGTGAGCAGCCTCCTCACGGTTGGACGTGAAGTGCCGACTCTGACTGACGCCCAGCCGAACAAGACCCCTCACGGCGGACTGAGTGCTGACTCTGACTGAACTGCAAACCCCGCACTGAGCAGCCCCTCACGGGTCGGACTGAGGTGGTTCTTTACTCTGACTGACTGATCCCCCCCGGCCGAGCAGCCCCTCACGGCGGACTGAGGTGTCGACTCTGAGCGCGACGCCCGCCGAACGAGCGCCCCTCACGGCGGACTAGGTGTCGACTCGTGGACTTGATCCCCTCACTGAGCAGCCGCCCACGTCGGACTCAGCGTGTCGACTCCTGACCTGATTCTGGATCCCCCCCCCCGCCCCCCGAGCTCTATCCCTCACGGCGGACTGACTGCCGACTTCTTGAACCTACGGCTGACTGATCCCCCCCTCCGCCCGAGTCAGCCCCTCACGGAGCGGACTGAGTGCCGGACTCTGACTAGAACTGCACCCCCGTGCCGAGCAGCCCTCCAGCGGTAGATTCTGAGTGTCGATCTCGATTCCTCTGACCCCCCCTCGCCCGACAACAGCATCCCCTCACCCGGACGGACTGCAGTGTTCCGCATAAAGCTGATTGATCCCCGTTTGAGCAAGACCCGCCGCCTCCACGAGTGAACTGAAGTGCACAGACTCTGGAACCCTCTCTAGATCGCCCCCGCCGAGCGCCCCTCAACAGCCGTCTTCTCGTTCCTGTATTGTTGTCTGGGTTACGTTTTGATGAGAGCCGCGACTTCTGACTGACTTGCACCCCCCCCCCACATCGCCGACAGGGCACAAGCCCATTCACGCGGACTGAGAGCCGACCTGGACACTGTGACTGCATTCACACCCGCCGAGCAGCCCCAGCTCTACGGGCGGGACTGAGTGTCGACCTCTGACTTATCCCCCCCTGATGCAGCCCCGATCACGGCGACTGAGGTTGTCGCAGAACTCTGCACTGAACTGAATATCCCCCCGCGAGGCACGCCCCTCAACGGTCGGATGCGTGAGTTGCCAGAGCGACTTCTGGACTAGCTTGCAGACTATCCCCCCGCGAGCAGCCCCTTCACGGTTGGATGAGTGCCGGACTCTGACTAGACTACACCCCCGCCCCAGAGACAGGCCCCTGCACGGTTGTGACTAAATAGCGCAACGACTCTGACTGAACTGATCCCCCGCGAGGCAAGACCCCTCACGACGGAACTGAGTGCCGACTTGACTGACTGCACCCCCCGGCCTGAGGCAGACCCCTCAACTGGTGGACTGAGTCTGCCATTTCATCTTGACTGAACTGAATACCCCCGCACGGCTAGTCGCTCACAGGCGGATGAGTGCCGACTCTTGACTGACTGACGTCCCCCGCCGAGCAGCCCCTCCACGGGATGGACTGAGTGACCGACTCGTGACTGGACTGATCCCCAACCCGCACGACAGCCCCTCACGGCGGAACTGAGTGCCGACTCTGACTCCGACTGAGTCCCCCCCTGAGCAGCCCCTCACCGGTGACTGAGTGCACGACTCTGACGACTGCACCCCCCCCCCGCGCCGAGCAAGCCCCAATCACGACGCGACTGAGTGCCGACTACTGAACTGACTGATCCCCCCCACCCCGACGAGCAGCCCCTCACGGCGGACTGAGAGTGCCGACTCTGAACGACGCCCGCCGAAAGGCCAGCCCCTCACGGCGGAAACCTTGCAGTCGCCTGACTCTGACTGACCTGCAACCCCCGCGAGCAGCCCTCACGGGCGGAGCTTGAGGTGTCGACTCTGAAGCTTGACTGATCCCCCCCGCCAGCAGCCCCTAAACACGGTGACGGATGAGATGTCGGACTCTGACCGGACCGGACCCGCCGAACAGGAGCCCCGTCACTCGTCGTGACTGAGCTGTCGGGACTCTGCGACTGATCCCCCCAACCGCCCGCCCCTCACGTCGGACGGGAGAGTGTCGACTACTTCGACTGACTAGATCCCCCCCGCCGAGCAGCCCCTGACACAGGCGGACATGCAAGTGCCGACTCTGACTGACTAGCCATCCCCCCCCCGCCGAGCAGCCCCTCACGGCGGGACTGCCAGTAAGCCGACTCTGACTAACTGCCACCCCCGCCGACAAGCCCCTCAGCGGAATAGACTCGCAGTGCGATCAAACTCTGACTGATCCCCCCGCCGAGCAAGCCCCTACAACGGCGGACTGGAGGATGTCAGGACTCTTATGATCCCCCAGCCGAGCATGCCCCTCACGGTGGGACGACTCGCCGACTCTGACTGACTGAGTCGCCCCCCGCCCGAGCAGCCCCTCACCGGACGGACTGAGGAGCCGACTCTGATTGATATCTCCCCCCCCCCCCCGCCGAGCAGCCCATCACGGCGGACTAGAGAGCCGACCTTGTCTTGACTGACTGGCACCCTCCCCAGCCGAGAGCAGCCCCTCACGAGGCGGACTGAGTGTCGCCACCTGCCTGACTGATCCCTCCGACCGAGCAGTCCCTCACGGCGGACTGGAGTGTCGACTTTTGCGTCGACTCGTGACTTGCATCCCCCCGCCGAGCAAGGCCGCCTTCCTGGCGGGAGCGGCTGTAGTGTCCGGACTCTGATGGACTGACTCCGCGCCCGCCGAGCAGCCCCTCACGGGGGAGCTGCAGTGCCGACTGCCTGAACTGACTTGAGTCCCCGCCGCCGAGCAGCCCCCTTCACGGGGAACATAAGCGACCGACATCGTGTGATCTGTGACTTTCGTATCCCCGCCGACAGCCCCTCACGGCGGATCTGATTGCCGACTCTGAACGTCTGACATGCACCCCCGCCGAGCAGGCCCCATCACGGTGGACTGAGTGCCTAACTCATGACTGACTATCCCCCGCCGAGCAGTCCGCTCACGGGCGGACTGAAGTGCCGGAACTCTGACTGGCTGAGACGTGCCCCCGCCAGAGCCGCCCTCTCACGTGTGTGGACTGAGTTCTCGACTCTGACTTGACTTGAATCCCCCCACGTGACCGAGGCAGCCCCTCTACGGCGGAACTGTAGAGTGGCCGACTACAGTACACCGGGATACTTGATCCCCCCCGCCTGAGCAGCCTCCTCACGCGTTGGACTTGAGTTGCGCGGACTGCCTGACTGAGACTGCACCCCCCCCCCCCCCCCGCGCCAGAGCAGCCCCTCACGGCGGACTGAGTGCCGACTCTGACTGACTGATCCCCCCGCCGAGCAGCCCCTCACGGCGGACTGAGTGTCGACTCTGACTGACTGATCCCCCGCCGAGCAGCCCCTCACGGTGGACTGAGTGCCGACTCTGACTGACTGACGTGGGTGACGTCATCACTGCGGATCGGCAGGCGGCTCATCGGGGATCGGCACTCGGCAGACAGGGTTAATCTGATGGCGGGGGCTGTTTTGCGCCCGAGAGCGGCTATACGTTGAGCCGGACGTGGGTGAACGAGAGCGTCGGCAGACAGACAGCCGGTGTTGTAACACCTCGACATAACGTGCTAACGTGGCCGGGGGCGGGGAAAGGAGTGACATCTGCCGGCAGGTTGTCTAGTGTCGCTGTGTGTTATGCCTGCTGCTGTATTGATATTGTGATGTATCGATACCGGCAGAGTCGCATTGTCTCACACTGCCTCACTGACTCACACTGACTCACTGTCTCACACTGACTCACACTGACTCACTGTCTCACACTTCCTCACTGTATCACACTGCCTCACTGTCTCACACTGTCTCACTGTCTCACACTGTCTCACACTGTCTCACACTGTCTCACACTGTCTCACACTGTCTCACACTGTCTCACACTATCTCACACTGTATCACTGTCTCACACTGCCTCACTGTCTCACACTTCCTCACTGTCTCACACTGTCTCACTTCCTCACACTTTCTCAGCTCTGTTGACAGCCGGCCGATCGGTCGGGAACCGTCCTCCGTTACTCTGTGGCTGCTCGTGCGTCTTTTCCCGCCGCTCACCGCTCACCGTCCCCATCTCTGTTCGCCAGGACCTGAGCTACAAGGAGAAGCACTGGCACGAGGCGTGCTTCCTGTGCAACAAGTGCCGCATGTCGCTGGTCGACAAGCAGTTCGGCTCCAAGGCGGAGAACATTTACTGCGGCCCGTGCTACGACGCCCAGTTCGCCACACGCTGCGATGGCTGCGGCGAGATCTTCCGTGCCGGTCAGTGGCCGGGGCAGGGACAGGGCAGGGACAGGGCAGGGACAGGGCAGGGACAGGGCAGGGACAGGGCAGGGCAGGGACAGGGCAGGGACAGGGCAGGGACAGGGCAGGGACAGGAACAAGGACAGGGACAGGGTAGGGCGTTGTCGAGGCAGGGTAGGACAGGGGCCAGGCGAGGCAGAGCAGGGCATGTGCAGGATAGGGCATGGACGGGACAAGACAGGCAAGGTAGGGCCACGGCATAACTACGTCTGCATTGAATTGTTATGCTGTATGAATTTCATTTTAATATCGTACCTGATGTTTCTGACGCAATTTCGTGTCGTTTCTTCATCCAGCCCTTTTTAATGAAATTTGGTGAATTGATCTCGGGAGGCTTTTCCCGTCATGCGGCCACGGAGTCTGTAGGGTTTTCGTTGTCATCCAGATCCAGCAGCCGTATTGTCTCTTTACGGCAGTGGCCGTGTGGCGAGTTCTTCGCATTGTTGACGGATCAATTTCTGGTAAGCCGACATGTCTGACAGGGTATTGTGACAGTTTACAGATTGGATTGAACACTATTGCATTGCAGTGCTCGCCGATTTTGTAATGCGGTTCCTGGTATCACTTCAGAAGGTTCCGCATGGAGTCGGCTCGCGCTATGCTTAGACTGTACACTATGTTGTCCTTGATGTTATTTGCAATAATTCGATCGCCCAATGGCGTGTAATTTGACAAGAAGCCTGCAGACACAACGAGTGGTTCTGTAGAGAAATCACCACTGAAATGGCTGCGAGATCTCAACATAAATGAATAACTAATACCTCGGGGTGTTTGCAATGTGGTCGGTTGCGTAATGTAGTTAAATGTTTGTTTCCATTCGATTTTTATCGTTCTATTAAATGGCGCTGCAGTAGGTGCTGCTATCATTTTCTATATTGATCTGACACAAAATATTTCCCAAATTTCAACCGCTATTACTATGATCCTTCGTGGAAATTCCATAGGTATGATCACGTCTTTCGCCATTTTCCATCCTGGCGAACGCTGCTGCTTCGAACAGTCACTATCGCACGTTGCTCTGGGATGACTCCCTTCACTTCTATCGCCTGTTAGTAAGTCTAAAGCCCAGGCAGATTGGCGTAACAGCGGACAACACTCGTTTCTGGGAGGTGGATAATCTGATTGGCCGGCCTGTTATGGCATTGTTCCACCTGACCATCCGTTGCATGTGTGAGCTTAGCGTGAGGCCGACCAGCCATCTGTCCAGTGGGCGGGCAACGACCCTCTGAGCTTCACGTCAGGTCCTCGATCGCCTGTCCGCCGGGCCGGGCCGCACTTTTGTCCTGTCGGCCGGTCTGGCCCTCAGAAGAGACCTCAGGAGACCATGGTCACCGGAGTCTTGACAGGGTCTGCATCTCTGTCCTGTCGGCCGGTCTGGACCCCTCAGAGGAGAGACCTCAGGAGCCCCCGGTCACCGGAGCGCTGGCACTGACCACGCTGACCCTGTCGGCTGGCTGAGTCAGGAGGCCGACCTCTCAGGAAATGTGGCCGCTAAACCGCGGCGTCAGCGGGCGCCAGAGACGTCGGTTTCCAATGACGTCACCAGCTCGCCGTGACGTCATACCGCGCCTCGACAGCGCGGATGGAGTAATGATCACGTGGAATGGCCTAAACGTCCGACAAGGTATTTTTACGCTTTAGTTGATGAAGAACAAGAGCTCTGGCACGTTCAATGGGGGGCAGAGGGACAAGAGGCACTCCTGAGTACGCATTACTTTATCCACATGCACCGACATACGTCCGGCAATGTTAAGCTCCAACAACACACACAACACACATTTTGAGAGAGATCGACAGCCCACGAAAAACACTGAAACAAAGTTCAACCACAGACAAACGGCCTTTGGCGGAGCCCTGATGACGATTAACTTACTTTTGTTCCCGCTAGTGTGTGTTTTATACGTGAAGTGCGCGTGATAAAACGGTCGTGTGGTGGTGGTAGACGTAGTATGATAAACACCGATAGAAAGCTCAATGAAATGTGATCGGTGGCGCTGTGAGAGATGGCCTTTTTATAGGTGGCGCTAGTAGTGCTCCGTAGTCCTACTCTTGGTGAAACTCAATATAGGTGACGCTAGTAGTCTGTTCTCTACAGGTGGCGGTAGTACCCGGGGTCTCGGCTGCGCGAGTGCGCAAGTCTTCCTTTGACCGGAAGGCCCGGTGCAAATGTTGACTGGATCGCACACCTGTGTATGCAGGGGTATAAACAGCTGAATTCAGGGAAGAGCTCGGTGTGAACTGCTCGCACTTCATGTGAATCATAAAAAGCTGATCTTCATCTCTAAACGACTAGGCAAACGAGGTACATATTTTGTATAGATATTCCAGCGCAGCATTGTACATGTAAAAAGGCGATATTTTTAACTTAAGGTCTCTCCGTCGCATCTTGGCTCTCTGCTGTTATTACGCTGGCTCGGGAAGCGCGCGTTCAGAAGCTCTTCGGTGATTCTCTCGGCTGCGAGGTCCCGGAACTCTCCCCAGCTGAGGGATAGTTCCGGGACCTCGCGAGTCGCGGCTTGAATGGAATTGAGGCCGTTCCGGTGTCGTCCAGTTCTGCGGAGGCGGTGGCGGTAGCGTTATGGTGCCATCGTCGCCGTCTGGGCCACTGTTGATCTCGCCGGTAAATATTGACGCAGGATGGGCGGCGGCAGTGGCGCAGCGGCGGCGGCGGCGCACGGCGCACCTCGCACCTCGGTCCCGAGTCGGCAGGTCTGCCGGCGCTCTGTGCGGTGCACCGTGTCACAGTCGGTCCCAGGAAGGCGGCCAGGTGTGACAGACAGCTCCGAGGCCAAACAAAGGGTGCAGGGAGTGAAAAGGTGGTCAGTGGGAAAGGTTTATTTATTTAGGTGATTGTGAAGTTTTGTGACAGAACATCAGGAATCTGAGGAAACTACCGCTCCGCCTTCACTCTCGGATCGTATAGTTGGCCAGATGGAGCAGCCGAACGATGGTAAGGATGGCTGAACTGCGCAGATCAGACTCATCGATCTCAGACATATCCCACCTAGCTTCTTACGGAGCCGTGTGCTCATATTCTTTGTTGTTACCTCTGATGCATTTTTACATTAAAAGTGCTACATATTCCCGCTTGTTCGACCAACTGGCTTGTGTGTTCGAGATCGTCAGCCCCCGTAGACGAGTAACCGAGTTTCGTTTAACTGACACTGGTCAATGGCCACCTGTGGGCAGTTTGCAGAACTGCTGATTATACAGGTGGCGCTATTGCGGAACTGGTCAGTAGTCACTGAGTAAATGTTCGGTGATCGAAATTCTGTCCGGTGAGTGGTGTTCCTTTCCTATTTTCAAGGTTGGGGAGGCCCGAGTTACTTTAAAGCTTATCTTTTTGTGACTTGGTCTAGATACATTTGTCCTAACTGAAGTTAAATGTAAAGAGTTATTTGTATTTTTGTTCTATTGGAGGGAGAAGATCGACCAGGCCTTTTGTTGGCGTCTCGTTGTATTATTATGATGAATCGAACATTTTTTAAAATATTTAATGAATCGTGTTAAATACTTATCAATTTATATACTAGTTCTGATAAATTTAAATAGAGCAAAGAAGTTTTGCGATGGCTGAAAAAAGGTAGCAAGGATTTTCTGATGTCGGCGCTGCTTTGCTACGTCGAAAACAAAACAGCCATGGGCGTCGAAAGCAGGGGGACGGGGGACGCGTCCCCCGATCACGGCAAACAGGGACACGTCCCCCTACAATTTTTGGATTAAAACATTACGCCTAGGGGCGTTGCATGGAAAGAATATATTTCAGAATACCTACGTCCCCCATAACTCTTGGTTCGTGGCGACACCCCTGAAAATAGCTGAACCTACGCTATCTCTAATTCTTAATATATGCATTTTCTCTGAAGAAAGAAGCGGCTAACGCTTCTTACGTGAAACTGGCGTCGGAGTGAATAACAAGTAGATTGGTGGCCAGTTAAAACTCGCGAAGGCAAACGTTGCTATATATGTAAAAGCCTTATACCGCGTGTTTCCATATGAAGTCGCTGGTATATTTCTATCCCCTGCTGGGCAGTCACCGACATTGGCTCGCACAATAGCCGGCAAAACGCTCACTACAAGCCAACCACGTGAGCTCGTGCGTGTCGCCGCTCCATAGCACGCATCTGCGGGTCACGTGACCTGTATGACGTCACGGGACAGCAGACAGAGCCGCGGCCGGCCCCAGCCACTGCCGCTGTCCGGCTGACGGGGGAGGCGGGTCAGACCCGGTCAGCCCCGCCGGGCCCCGTCATCGGGGAGGGCGGCACAGGGCTGCCGTCCCGATACCTTATTGAGCGGTCGACCGTAAACTGATCGGTTTCTTCCTGTTCCCCCGAACACCGCCCATGCCCTTCCCGGGCGTGGTGACCTGTTCACCGTGGGATGGATGATGACAAGCTGTAGTTGCGTCAGGAAACTCAGACCTGACGTGGCGCTGGTCGTAACGCAGGGCCGAGCGGTATCTGTTATCTGATCAGTCTCGAGACTTCGGGACTCCCTTTTCTGTTCCTGTCGCTTACAATATATGTGAACTGATTCACTTGTCTGGCAATGAAAGGGGTTATAACCCTATACAAAAAAACGTTGTTACTCTCTTTAGAGAGTAGCAGTACACTCTTAAGTAATAGCAGGAGAAGGTGGGAGATAGAGAGGGACGCCGGGAGACGGGGAAGTGTGGCAATTGTCGCCCTCTGCTGGCGAGAGCGGTGTCCTCTCCTCTGTCGCCGGTAGGGCGGCGCCACCAGTGACCGTGGCTAAGCTGTGGGACGGCGTGACTGCTGGGTGGCAGGGAGGCAGGTCACAGGGTCGCAGTGTCACAGGGTCACAGGGTCACAGGGTCGCAGGGTCACAATGTCACAGGACTGGAGGGGCAGGGTGGCAAGAGAGCGCGACAGGGTGTTCGTAAAAGCAGGACAGGCTGTCAGAGCTGCGGGCGGTGGGGTGATAAAAAGATGGACCTGTGCGGTGCGCCGGGCCGTCCTCGGGTGACCTCGGCCGTCCTCGTGTGACCTCGGCCATCCTCGGGTGGTATCGGACATCCTCGGGTGACCTCGGCCATCCTCGGGTGACCTCGGCCATCCTCGGGTGACCTCGGCCGTCCTCGGGTGACCTCGGCCGTCTTCGAGTGACCTCGGCCATCCTCGGGTGACCTCGACCGTCTTCGAGTGACATCGACCGGGCGTGACTCAGGCTCGGTAGCCGCCATATTTGCGGTCGCGGGTGGAGGGGGGGGGGGTGGAGCTGACGGACAGCCTCTCCGCGCGGCATATTTGGGCCGGGCAGTCCGTCATCGCCGCTGCTAGAGCTGCGGGGCTTCCGGGCTGCCGCCCTCGCGTGCCGCCAACTGCCACCGACAGAGGTCACCGGCCGGCCGACCATATTTCAACGGGAAGTGAATATGATTTAACTGTTCCCGTTCGGCTGTTCACCGAGTTATTTTCCTGGTTGCTCACGGCTGTTCATCGGGCCACCTCACTGTTCCTTTCACAAAGAGACGTTCTCAACTTCCACGAGCTCATGGATGCTCCCTGGTCTATTACACACGCCAGGTAATGCCCCCCTGCTCGGTCAACATTTAGCGCATCCTAACTTTCGCCGATTGGCATGATGTGTGCATCCGCTGCACATCAAGGCCAGGGTGATTATGTTGTCGCGTTACAACATGCATGTCCGTCGGGTGGACTCCAGCGGCGTGATTTAAAGAGCGGTTACCGCGGTCTGACGTCAGCTGATTGCCGGACAGGAATTTCGGCCGGTTCGGACCGCGCCGAGAATGGCCCGTGACCTTATAAGGGCGCGGCGTGTTAAGTACGCGGCGGCCGTGTGTCGTGTGTCGCGCGGTGGTGTCATGTAGCGGCCGGACTGGTTCCTATCGTGTCCCAGTGCCGTCTGAGCTCACCCGTGGCTCGTGTTCGGCGAAAGGTCACCTCGCGACTCAGCTCCGGTCGGCTGACCGTGAACGCTTCCCAGCGCGCCGCCGCCGGTTATACCCGGCGGCTAGGAATGACATGGCTGGGTATGGCTGGAATGACACCGCCGCTGAGAGCTGAATGACTTCATCAATGTGACGACGGTCGGCTGCGGTGCCACCACAGCGCCGGCGAATGTGTGCCACACCCACAGCCGGGAGGACGGCTGCAGGGAAGAAAGTGAAACTGTTACAGCTAACCGTGTATAATTGCTGTGTAGGTTTACTGTTCTAATTATGGCATCATTTCACTGACGCTTTC
The DNA here is from genome assembly GCA_014673585.1 of Semibalanus balanoides. Classification (NCBI taxonomy): domain Eukaryota; kingdom Metazoa; phylum Arthropoda; class Thecostraca; order Balanomorpha; family Balanidae; genus Semibalanus; species Semibalanus balanoides. The sequence goes on from VOPJ01000818.1 coordinate 34,396, forward strand.
AGACTGGTGATGATGGAGCATCGCGCTTCCTGCTGCGAGCATTAATGGTGTTTAGGCATCAAAACGTCGAGTTTTTGTGGCTGTCCAAGCTTTAGCTCATCAATCATGGTGTTGAGGGTGTGCTGTTAAATCTGGTGTAATATTCGACTGGCCTATTAGTAAGTAACCACAGTGAGCCGTGCAACTCCCACGTGGTCTGACGCCGGGGATAAACCAGTCAGCTACTCTCCGCCACATCCTGGTCTCTCCTGCTGGAGATCCTGCTGGAGATCGTGCCGGAGATCGTGCTAAAGATCCTGCCGGAGATCCTGCCGGAGATCCTGCTGGAGATCGTGCTGGAGATAGCAGGCGGTGGATGGTGGAAAGTGACTTTGGGCAGTGGATGCTGTGGATACGGTGGACAATGGATTGTAGACGGTGGATGGTAGATGGTGGAACGGGATGGAGAGTGGACACTGGACAGTGGATATCGCTGGCTATTTGGTCCTGTGGACTGCGAGCGGTGCAGACAGTGGACTGCGAACGGTGCAGACAGTGGACGGTGAGCGGTGCAGACAGTGGACGGTGTACGGTATAAACGGAAAGACCGGGGGCGGGGGCGGTAGACACTCGCGCGGCCGGCCCGACAGGTGGTGGTCAGGCCAGGCAGGCTGGCACGGTCGGCAGTGCAGCCAAATATGGCAGCTCGGAGGCTATTGGTGGTGGGGCGGGCGCGGCGGCGCGGCGGACCGGCCGCTCGCGGAGGCGCGGCGGACCGGCCGCTCGCCTTATGAGGAGAACTGCCGCTGAGCTGGTCCAGCGGACGGCGTCCTCTGGTGCACCCCTCCCTCCTCCTCGAACATGTTTATTGTTTATTGTTTATTGATAAATATCACCAACGGGCTGACACGCCCACTAACAGGTGAAGTCAAGATAAGATTAAAATATGTAGAAAAATAATGGAGTGAAATAAAAAATAAACATAAAAAATTAACATATAAAGAACGTAAAAATAAACATAAAATACAAATTCATGTAAAATGCGAATACAAAATGCATATAAATACAAAATATGAATCATATAAACTGTTAAGAGCGATGTTAATTAAAGAAGAATGGTGGCAGTAAAAACGTTGTGATCTTGTGCACCTACGATGCCAGGTAGTGGAGCATGTCGTTGTATATTTGACGATCGTGGCCCCTGTAAAGTTAGGTAACCAACGCAGTGAAAAAAGGTCGCATTTGAATCTTCGGACAGAGAACGGTTGGTTTCTCGGTCACACGTGCATACTATTCCGAGAGGACCACATTACGCGGGCAAAACTTCTCGGCAAAGGAGGGGCTTTGTACGCGTCGATCGGGCAGGCACATGCAAGAAAAACTTCCCTATAAAGTTCCGGCAGAGTTTATTTGTGCCGTGCCAAAGTCCTTTTAGAAATAGCAATCCCTGTTGAGTCCTTATCTGGATGAAAGAAAAGGAAGCCGAAGTGGCGAGATAAGAGAGATATGCGAGTGATTACACATTGATCTGTTGGAGTGATTGTTTAACCGAATAGGAATTTATGCCTGTACCCGATCGAACGCGCACGGTGTGGGATTTGGGCTGCCCTGCCCAGAAACTGTGCCATATTCCCTAAAATCGAACGGTACATTTGCGTTAGTAGGCAGTTAAACAGGGATTTTGAGATTGAATTTGGCTCCTTTGGATCCTGTTTGAAAAGATCGGATCAGGAGTCCAAGGGCCCTGTTCGCATGATTGGGACAGCGTGGTTTACGTGGTCCGAAAAGGTCAACTTGGAGTCCAAAATGATACCAAGGTCGCGAATGCTGCTGTGCATGTGTGTGACGCACTGGTCGGCACAAAACCCGGCTCAAAACGCATATCTACCGACCATCACACTATTGTGAACGCATGCTGTGCATAAGCACAAAACATGATGCTATCGAGCATCCTCGGATTGCCGTTCTCCAGGCATTTTGATACGTTATTTATTTTATTATTGCATGTTTGACGAGTGCTCGGACATTTGTTTGGCTTGATCTACCAGTTGCAGCTGGTCGGACCTGGCCAGTGAGATTTGCCTGCCGTCGGTTCCGCCACCTCTCCGGCAGTTGATTGTCAGCCTGGCGTGCCTGTCCTCCAGTGACGTCGGTTCCGCCACCTCTCCGGCAGTTGATTGCCAGCCTGGCGTGCCTGTCCTCCAGTGACGTCAGCTCTGCGTATTTACCGGTGATGGGCGCGGTTCCGACCCACACACACATGCACTCTCTCCGCCCGCACTCAAACAAACAGCAACCGGGCGTGTTTATAGCCAGACTCACCGGCCCAAAAACTGGCTAACGACGTCACGCGACTGCATTGCGCACACTCATTCAGTCTAGTTACACGGCAGTTAAGTCTAGCTAGCAGTTTCAGCGCGGCCGCCATGCCATTTCATTGCGTGGTGTGATGACACGTCTGCCTGCACGTGACCGACTGGTGAGCGGCGACCTCTCTGATCAGCTGCCCGGGCTTCAGGCGCTCTGTCTGAGTGATGGTGCCGCCGGGATGGGCCAGCAGTCGGGACGAGGCGCGACCTCTGATATTCCGAGATTGCATTAGCGAAGCTGTTCCATGTGGCGTGGTCTAAGTATGGTGGTGTGGAGGGTTGATCATGATTAGCAGTCAGCAGGGGGTGGTTAGCGTTGATTCGGTAGACATTCATCGTCAGGGACGTAGGAACGTCACGACATGTGTGTGTGGGGGGGGAGTTTAACTTTCCTATCGTCTTGTAAGACCCCCACCCTACGGACTTTTTATATTTGGCCCTTGCTCGTGTTGGTGCAAACATTTTGCCATCAAAACTCACGTCTATGATTTTGCATTCGCATTCGCATTTGCATCCAAATCGTCGCGTCGCGGACCCCCCCCCCCAGTAACCGCTCAAATGACAACAGGCTCTCTCTCTCTCAAAACTCTTCATCACCAAGCAAAATCAAATATTTTAGCACACAACTTGCCTGAAAAGTGAGGGGACCATGCAATGGCCCCCCGGTCTATAGAATATACGCTTATTGCCGTGGCTACGTATCTGGTTTGCTCTTTTCATTAATGTCGCTGCATTTGAATTTCAAGAGATATAGCGTTCATCTGTGGAACTCTAGTCCATTGGTTTGGTTCGTCAACATGTTGAAAGGACTCCACTCACTGGTTTCGTCCATGCGAAGGTCCAATGTTTACTTTTTTGATTCAGAGGATTGTGCAGATTCTGACACAACATATCCTTGCTTACTTTGTGCTTCGAAATAGTTTACTAATGAAGTGAGTTGCATGGCAATGCAACCCACCGAGACCAGCTGGCCGTTCGCCAGCCCAGCAGTCCGACTGAATGATCCGTACGTCAGACATCCCAGTCCAGCAGTCAGACGGAAGGATCCGTACGTCACATCAGTCAGACGGAAGGATCCGTACGTCACAACAGTCAGACGGAAGGATCCATACGTCAGACGTCCCAGCCGCGGCCTTTCACGCAGCTCCCCGGGGCGTAACGCAGCCATTTCCAAACAAGGCGGCGGCGTATCGATAATTCGGCGAACTATCTGCTGGTGAGTGAGTCAGCAGCCTGCTGGTGAGTGAGTCAGCAGCCGACTGGTTCAGCACTGCGTCTGACTGGCTAGCTGGAGCTGCTGGGAGCGGGGTCACCCGCGGGTGATCCGGCCCGAGGTCACCGGTCAGCTGTGACCTGCCGCGGACCTGGTGACCTCGGCTGCGTGTTAACACGCTGAGCGACGTACCTCCGGTGCCGCCCTGCACACTGCAATCAGCAGCAACTCGGCACAGCTGCGCCGACGCCGACAGCGCCCCTGGCGGCGGCCGGCCCAACTGCGGCCAGGTCTTCTGCTGCGGGGCGGCCGGCATCGGCAGTCGTCAGGCACGCGTTACAGCAGCTCGCAGCTCCGTCAGCAGCTCGCAGCTCCGTCAGTCGGCAGTCGAGTCTTCCTAGCAGTCTCGCAGTCTCGCAGCTCCGTCTTGCCGCGATGGCGTCCGGCCTGGTGGAGAAGGTGGAGAAGTGGACCGTGCGCGAGGAGTCCACCACCGAGAACGGCCACACCAAGTACAAGAAGGAGGAGGAGCGCACCACCAAGGAGACCAAGGATGGCGAGACGAAACGCAACACGGAGACCACCAAGGAGTTCAGCACGACTCCGGCCGCGCCGAGCCGCGCTTGTATCGAGGACAAGAGCAGCACCTCCACCAGCAGCACAGCACCGGGAGTCGAGGCAGAACCCGAGGACAAGAAGGACTCGTACGTCCTCAGCGACATCGACGACAAGGAGAACTTTTTCTGCACGCTCGGCAACCGGTGCCTGCTCGGAGACGCCAAGAAAAAAGGTATTTGGTCAGTTTGTTTTGTGTCGTGTTGTTATCGAGCTGCTGTGATGTTCCAGAGTTGTTTGTTGTTGTTGTGAGGTTGGTCATTCCGGAAGCCCCTTTGTTGTGGTATGGTGTCCTGGAGGCTCGGAAGATATACGCCGACGATATGTTCGGCGTAACATTCCTGAAGCAGTGTTTAGTAGCGTGACATCCTGGAATCTTGAGAGCGCGCCCCTGTTTCTGCAGAGGTAACGGCCTTGACAATGGTGCGAACCGACGCACTAGCGTCCAAATAATGCTGCCTAAGCCGCAAACGTGTTAGTACGGCACGCTGTGAATGGAGTGCCCAGGATGCCGCACACTGGGTCACGGTGTTTGGCTCGCTTAAGCTCATTGTCGAAATAGCTCCGTCGCTAGAACGCTAGACTGAAGATTGGGATGTTTCGGACTCGATCCCGGATTACATAAGCTTTGCGAGCCGGCGGACTGCAATATGCCGTACTACGGGCCGGCATTGGTCAGATTGGGTGCGGTGCCACTTGGTAAGACTGGCCGCCAAGGTGGCTTAACGCCCTGCATTATTGCTGTCTTGTCGGACGCTTCAGCTTAGCGTCCGAGCTGGCGACTGCGTGGCGTGGAATAAATCCATTCATTCGGGTCTTATTCCACCGGACTGCAGTCTGAAACGGCTCAGTGCCCGCGAAATCTCGCACCTGAGGCAAGATGTGTCCTATTGTACAGATAGGAGGAGCCGGTCAGAGTGTATACCAAGGGCGGGACCTATCGGGTCCCATACATCACGCCCCACCTGACACAGCTAACAGCTGGCTGGGGCGGGACCGGGCATGCCTACCACCTCCACTGGAATCTGTGGGAGATCCGATAGTCTGGGCAGATCTGCCAGATCTCACATCTGACAGCCTTGACCCGATCTTGATAGCTCCCGCCATGATTTCGGTCCGATGTTCGTGCGTGTGTCGTCAGTCGTCCATCGTAGTCCGGTCACACACCGTTTGACCTTATTTCACCGCAGAGCCCCCGTGACCTGGTGTCCACTGCTCCACACTCAGCGTAAATACCGCTTCAATCGCTGCCATGAGTTCGGAACCATCTGGGTGGACATGACTCTTCCGGTTCCAGACATGGTCTCTTCCGAATAACCGATTATCACTCAATTTGCCTTACCATTCCCGTGCGTTCTCTTAATCTGGTGATGCTGCGTTCCTGGCGAGACAGCGATCACCGGGGTGTCGCAGGCTGGCACCTCTGTCTGTCACGTGCGAATCAGTCCATCAGGCGGTGCGATCCGCCGGCACCGCTCCATTGATAATGAGCTGGCTAAGGTTACGAATTAGTCGGGTCAGCGGCGGTTGGCTCATTAGAAGTCATCGGATCATCAGGGATAGTTTCGGACCCGGTTCGGACCCGGTTCGGACCCGGTTCGGACCCGGTTCGGACCTGGCTCGGACCCTGGCTCGAGCCTCAGACCCTGGGTATGACCTGGCTCGGTCCTGGGTCGGTCCTGGACCCCGGCTCGGACCCCGGCCCGGACCCCGGCTTGGAATCGGCTCGGACTCGGCTCGGACTCGGCTCTTATCCGGCTCGCGCTCCCTCTGGCTCCCTTGGACACGGGTCGGACTCGGTTCGGACAGCCGGGCTGGGGCGGGCCGAGGTCGCGGTCAGGCTGCGCCGGTCGGACGCGACATATAAGGGCATGACGCGGCCGGCAGACTGCCAGCAGAAGGCCTTTCTCCGGCTGGACGGGGCCGGAGCCGGCAGAGCTGCAGAGCGGTATAGCCTGGCAGCCTCCCCAGCCGCGCTGCTGCCCGTAGTCACAGGGAGATGAATATCCTCAACACACGCCACTCGACCGCTTCCGATTGCGATTCAGAGTCATCCACAGCTGGACACAGCCCAGCCGGCTCCCAATACTGTGCGCGATGACGGGAGACCACCGACCCGAGTTTCCCGGGATCAGACGCGTTTGGGATGAGCCGACTGTGGTGAGTCACCAGGTCAGAGCGGTGGAACGGAGAGGCGCCGGCATTCGTGAGAGTCGCAGCTCACGATCCCGGTCACCGCTCTCCGGGGCCTTTGTAGAGATGTCCACCGACTCGAAACCGCAGAGAGATCAAGTCTGTGTCACGACCCGACCAGCTCTTCTGGCCTCAGCGGTTCAGCGGCGTTTACAGGCAGAGCCCAGACCGCTCCTCGTATGACCGCCTCTGGCAACACCTGGATCGATCCTCCTTGCGTGTACCCCTTTGTTTGGACTGCGCCACTATGTGGCTCCCTCCGGGGTCGGGAGGCCCCATGTCATGCCTCCTGTGACGGGCCGGCTGATTCTGGCGTCTGTTGTGCGTGGTGTGCGTGCCGGCCGCGTGGCGTGGCCGTCTGTTGTTTGTTCAGAGCTGCCGTGATGTGTGTACCGGCCGCTGCCGTGTACGGAGGGTCTGATTCACCGGCCACCGCCACGGAAGGCCCAGCAGGCAGCCCACTGTACCGCCGCCCGTGGTCAACATAATCATCCGAGCTGGATTGGTTATCGATCTGTTTAGGAAGCTTCCCCTGGCTTTACATCGCGGTTTATTGGCTGTCGATCGGCTCAGCATCACGCTGAGGTCGAGCACGGCACCCGTCAGCCGCGTCGACGGTGAAGGGCTGCAGCCAGATTGGTGAGCTCTCTACAGGCTCGTCAGCTCCCCACAGGCTCGTCAGCTCCCCACAGGTTCGTCAGCTCCCCACAGACCCGTGAGCTTCCCACAGACCCGTGAGCTCAGCTTCGGGAGGTCTGTGCTGGTCGGCTAGGCTCGGGAGGTCCCCAGAAGACGGTCCATCGCCACCAGCCTCCGCCGATCCCTGCTCGCTGAGAGCAGGCGTCTAATCAGCCTGGCTGCACCATCCTCGCCGTCATCGGCGGCCCCATCCTCGCCGTATCAGTACCCAGGTCCAGCTCGGGCTCCCTGAACTACCGCCGTGTAGCTCAGCTCAGTGCCGCCGTGTAGCTCAGCTCAGTGCCACCGTGTAGCTCGGCTCAGTGTCACCGTGTAGCTCAGCTCAGTGCCGCCGTGTAGCTCAGATCAGTGCTACCGCGTAGCTCAGCTCAGTGCCGCCGTGTAGCTCAGCTCAGTGTCACCGTGTAGCTCAGATCAGTGCTACCGTGTAGCTCAGCTCAGTGCTACCGCGTAGCTCAGCTCAGTGCCGCCGTGTAGCTCAGCTCAGTGCCACCGTGTAGCTCAGCTCAGTGTCACTGTGTAGCTCAGCTCAATGCCACTGTGTAGCACAGCTCAGTGCCGCCGTGTAGCTCAGCTCAGTGCCGCCGTGTAGCTCAGCTCAGTGCCGCCGTGTAGCTCAGCTCAGTGCCGCCGTATAGCTCAGCTCAGTGTCACCGTGTAGCTCAGCTCAGTGCTGCTGCGTAGCTCAGCTCAGTTTAAGGTCACCGTCGGCGTGTCGACCGGCCTCTGATGACGTATATGATACGGCAGGCCTCAGTGGGCCAGTCAGGGTCGGCGCTCCGTCCCTGGCCTCCGGCTACTGACTCACCAATGAAGAGCCTGCTGCATAAGGCGCAGAGCTCGCGTGCTAATGACAGCTGCGTGTGGAGAACGCCACTGTACTGATATAGTATTTCAGTTATTTGTGTCGTCCCGGAAACCGAGACGTTGTACACTCCGTGTAAACATGCCAGGTGCAACTTAATCCGCCATTCAACCGGTGTGTGTTGTACGTAATCAGCAGCTTGTTCGTAAGAACAGTGCAAATGTGATCTGACAAGCAGTTTAAGTCCTTGTCGATGGTATAGCAGTTCCGGGTTGTTGTGTTATCCTTCAGGGAGAGTACCCCGGATTTCCGCTCCGGAGAGCTCTCCTGACGCAGGATTAACACCAGCAAATCAGGCGAAACCCATGTGGGCTTCCCTTAGCCAATTATCACCGGGATAGGAGGCCTCGTGTTTTTGTTTGATAAACGTAAGATTAAATAGACACTGGATAAGCAGGCAGTGACATTGATCTCTGGCCTCTGTGGCCGACGCTTGTCGTGTCGTCTGGCTCTCTGGCCGGCCGGACCGTGTTGAGTTGACCTCTGACCTCTGACCGGTGACCTCTGACCGGTGACCTCTGACCGGTGACCTCCATCTGTGTTGGACCGGCTGCGTCGCACCATCGATCACGCGGCGCCGTCTGCAATATATGGCCGACTGCGGCGAGCGGGCCGTCTAGACTGCCCCCCGTCACTATCGACCCGGTACCTGGGAGGCCGAACTGAGAACTCGACCCTTCACTAACGACTCAGCTGACTCAGACTCAGCCGGCTAACGACTCAGCTGACTGGCGTGACGGCACCAAACACGCGAACCGGCAGTAAGGCGCCTGTTTTGCCTCGGGCCGTCCACGGCTGTGGCCCGATATCACTGCGCAGCGCTGAAAGTGTGGTCGAGGATCTTGACTTAAACTTTGCTACTGGAAGTGTTTTTTGTTCGCATGATTTGGAAATTAAGAACAGCGGACTGGCTGAAACACGGCGCTGGTCGGAAAGTATCTGCTCGTTTCCTGGGCCAGGAGGAGACAAAGCCAGCCACGGCCCACGACACATTCATTTATCAACTTTGAAGGTATATTTCATCTAGGTTTCTGAAGATTGAGAAGGCATGCATCAGTCGGGAACTGATTTAGTGTGCCAGAGACCAGTCCACTAGCCCAGTCGTGTTAGGCACTGAATATGGAGCTCAAATCAAAACTGGGCTTATTACCACAGACCACTGTGTCGTCGAAATTGTTTATTTCACCATAATCTTATACGCATTCTCCTCGTTGACTCAACAAACCCTTGTACAGTCCAGACCATATGATCTGTCCACTTCATCGACACCACCCGATGTCGATGCGTTCAGCGAATAAATTATTCGTAAAAACGGCTAGCGGCAGTCCTTTCTGTGCACTATTGGAATAAACCCTCCATTTATCTGGAGCGATGTTTGTTTTCGTCTGTCGGACGCTAGCTTTGAATTGAAAGTATTCTTAAAAAGCCTTGCTTAAGCGCACCCGTTTAATTCTGTCAGCATTGTCCATCGGTGCTGTTTATCTGTGCTGCATGCAGTGAAATCCATCGAAACTATGTATGCACTCGCCCCTGATACCGGGGGCGAGGGCTATAGTAATTGCATTGGATTCCACTGCATGCAGTACCGACAGAGACAGAGACAGAGGTGGTGTCGATAAAGTGGACAGAACATATTGTCTAGACTGTTCTATCTGAAGCGATAAACGTGTACGTTTGCACTACATTGGTATCAGCTCAATATACCTATCTATCTAGTTGATCTGTTGTCACCATTCAGTGAATCGAAGTGTCTGTTTTAATGTATGGCGTTGCAACATCGGACTGCGTAGGAAGGTACAGAATTACAATATTTGCTCTATGACTCAAGGTGATCCCGACTTTAGACGTTTTTATCAATGATAGTTTCAGCTGCTATTGTTACTGAAATATCAATCCGCCTCCCTTTAGTATTATGGTTGTACTGATGCTTAGGTAGGTATTTGTGCATTGGTGAAGGTTCGTGTCTTTAAACCTGCCGGAAGTTGTCATCACGGGTGCAGATTCCGGGTGTCGCATGTTCCGGCCGTCTGGTAAAATGTGTCTCGGTGGCTGAGCTGCTCTCTGCAGGGATAGCGTGATAGTGGTGACAGCTGCGGTACGGTCTGGCACAGTGACGGGTCCGATACGGCAGCTCTAATCTGCTGACATCAGCCGGGTGACCTTCAGGTATCCGGACTCTGGGAAAGGGCATCTTGTCCTCACACGGCCGCAGAGTTTGTCAGACTGAGGTCAGACTGAGGTCAGACTGAGGTCAGACTGAGGTCAGACTGAGGTCAGACTGAGGTCAGAGTAAGGTCAGACTGAGGTCAGACTGAGGTCAGACTGAGGTCAGACTGAGGTCAGACTGAGGTCAGACTGAGGTCAGACTGAGGTCAGACTGAGGTCAGCGCGACAAAGGTCGTCACCAGTCCCCAGGGGCCATGGCGGCGGCTCTGACGGCCTAACGGGGGAGAGAACAGGCCACACAAACCCACCCTGGTACCTGCCGGTACAACACCCATAACTGCCGTAACTGCCCCGGTGAAACTGCTGTCGTTACCCCTCAGCCGACCACAATCAGCATTCAGTCGACAGGCGGCGGTGTCTGGCGGGCTGGCCGGGCCGCCCCGCTGAATGCGACGACTGCAATCTCCCGCGGGAATCGGAGCGATTCCCAGTGTTTAGCTCAGCTGCTGGGGATAATGCCGAGCCAATGTTAGGTAAACACCCCCAGCGGGTCGTCATTTCGTCGAAATAACACCGATTTTGCGACAGTTTCGCCGCCAGAGTGGCGAAAGGCTGCGGTCTATTGTGCCGGCGGCGGCGGGAAATGTGCGGAGCGGTGACGGGCGTCGACTGCTGACAGCTGGCCGCTCCCACCTACACTGGGCGGGCAGCGCGGCAGGGGCGGTACCGCTCACCAGCCGCCCAGACAGCGGTCACTTTCTCTGGGTGTCACTCTCAGGCGGCCGGCCAGTGGGTGGCGGGTCGTCGGAGTCGTTCCATTCCCAGCTCCACCTAACACTGGCAGCGTTGACTGTCATCGTCTGAACTGACCTCCTCCTGATCTCCCGTCTGACCTCCGTCTGACCTCCGCCTGGCCTCCTACTGACCTCCTACTGACCTCCTACTGACCCCCTACTGACCCCCGTCTGACCTCAGTCTGACCTCCGCCTGGCCTCCTACTGACCCCCTACTGACCTCCACCCGATCTCCGCCTGACCTCCGCCTGACCTCCCGTCTGACCTCGTGGACGCAGCGTCGCACCACTAGGTTGTGTCTGTAGTGTCACGTCTGACCTCCGCCTCCTTCCCCGCCCTGTTCGTCACCGTCTTCTCCGTCCTCCCATCCCGGGCGGTATAGGTGGTGGAACAGGCGGCGTTCCGCGCCATATTTGTCGCGCTGCGCCAGTCTCCCGCTGTGAGACGACAAACGACGCCGGTGTCGCGATGTCGTGGTGTCGCCGCCGGCGTGGCTGAGCCGGAGCGGCGCTGAGGAGACGAGGGTGGCGCGGAGGAAACGAGGGTGGCGCACCTGCGGCCTGGCCGTGTCGCGCCCCGGTAGCTGTGCGATCCGTGCCATGAGCGGCGCAGCTGTGTAGGTGCACGGGGTCACCGCCCGGTGACCTGTACAGGTGATATAGGCTGGCCAGAGTTGATAATTGTATCCCGTCAGAGCCCTGTGATAACGGTTCTGGATACTCATATGGCCCTCCTTTCATCACTGAGCGACTCATGGTGCTCTGTGTCCGGCTGAGGGCGGCGGCGGCGGCGGCGGCGGGGGCGGGTCAGTGGGAGCTGAGGTGACCCGGTGGCGGGTCCGCCGACCCCCGCCCCCGCCCTCAGCCCGACTCGGTGGCCGCTCCCTCCAGCCGCCTCTACACCGTGAGTCAGCCGCCAGCAACGAACAGTGAACACACCACAGGGGCGGCCGCCGCCCCGGCCGACCCACGCTGCCGCTGTGGGGCTCAGGTGTCAGCCCCGGGGAGGTGGGGATAGCGCTGACCCAGCGGCGGCCCGCCGTGACCTCTGCCGTGACCCCTGCAACACGGCGGCTGTGATCGACCCCGCGTTATCGACTGATCCCCGTCATATGCCGACCTCCAACCGACCTCAGTCCTGCCTGCCGACACCTGCCGCCACCTGCCGCCACCTGCCGACCTGCCCGGCCCGAGTCGGGCTGCATCGATCGGCCCACGTCCAACAGGTGTGGCACGGGTCCACAGTACAGGTACACAGTACAGGTACACAGTACAGGTACACAGTACAGGTACAGGTAGACAGCTCAGGTACAGCTATGTACCTGGTGTCTGACCTGCCGCCCGGCCCGGCCCAGTCATGGCTTTATTGATCAGCCGGGTGGGCTCAGGGTTGGAGCAGGTGGTGCAGGTACCGGTACATGGTATAGGTACAGAGTTCAGGTACAGGTGCTTGACGTCTGACCTGCCGCCCGGCCCGGTCCAGGCTCTATGGATCGGCCGGTCGGGAACAGGTGGTACAGGTACACGGTACAGGTCCCGTCACTACTCTATGGATCGGCCGGTCGGGAACAGGTGGTGTATACAGGTACACGGTACAGGTCCCGTCACTACTCTGTCGTTCACTGAAGCCGCCGTCTAATGACAGGTGTGTCGGCGGGGACTATGGTGGCAGACTATGGTGGTGGACTATGGTGGCAGACTATGGTGGTGGACTATGGTGGTGGACTATGGTGGTGGACTATGGTGGCAGACTATGGTGGTGGACTATGGTGGCAGACTATGGTGGTGGACTATGGTGGGGACTATGGTGGCAGCAGAGCGACGTGCTACGCATTTCATACAGCAAACAGACGACGGGCGTTAACGGCGTCAACTCAGCCAACAATTCTGATTGGGGCCTAATTGGGCAGCACTCGGGTTTGCCCGACCAATTAAGGTTAAGGGTTAGCCCAGGCTGTAAGTTGGGTCCTGCCTGGCGTATGAAACACATACGCCAGGTAGGATGGGGACCCAAGTTACAGCCTGGGCTCCCTGATCAGGCAACCCGAGCTAAGCCCGAGCTGAAACCGATAAATTGTATATTTTATTTACAAAATATTATTATTTAAAACTGAGCATTCATCTCAGCCATATAACACCAATGAACGTCATCACCATCAAGCGATGAATTCTGATCGGGCATGCCCAATATCAGCCCGATAATGATTGCTGGGCTCAACTCGGGCCTGCCCAAATTGGTTCTGCCCAGGCGAAAACCGAGTTTGACCCAATAACAGAAACTCTTTAGTTGGACAAACTGGGCTATGCCCATGTTAAGCCCAAGTTGCCCGAGCAGTGCCCAACTTAATTGTTGGCTGGGAAGTGGTTGACATATAGTGTTTTAATAAGTTATAAGAGAGGAGATAGTGTTGATGGCACATGGTGCACAGGCCACACAGTATACCGATATGTTTTAAAAACCCGTGTCAACCGTTCCCACTTCCCTCGTATCACCTGCATGGTACGCGTCGAACTTCACTGACACTAAACGCTCGTCTCGCCATTGCACGTATATTTTAAACAGAATGGGGCGCTACTGCTTTGAGCAAACTTGGCGTGTCACAATGTGATGTAATGCTCCGTGGCTTATCAGATGGCTCGGTGTTTATTTGTATTTCAGTCGTGAGTCATCACAGTAGTGACAGCCTGGCGCCACCTACCGGTGGCATGCGGTCGACGTTATACCGTCACGGAGCCCTTCAGCTGCCACACCCTTCTGTGGTGTCGGCAGATATCCTCCGGTTCAGACTGGCTGTAGCCACCTGACAGTGCCCTGACACACTTGACACAGCCACCTGACAATTCACTGAGGTGACGGACTCAGGCCGCCGACTGACGCTCCAGCTCTCAGCGGGATGGCGCCGCCGAGGGGTGTCTGTCCTCACTCCTCAGTGTCTGCTGTGGCGCTGTGGCGGCGGCGCCGGGTGCTGTGTTGGTGGCGCCGGCTGCCCGCTGGCCCGGGCCACATTCTCGGGCCGTGAGCTCACACCATGATGTCACGCGGCCGCGTCTCAGCTCGCCCGCCCGCAGCTCTCAGACTCGGTGGTCTGCTGCAGCTCTCAGACTCTGGTGGTCTGCTGCAGCTCTCAGACTCCAGTGGTCTGCTGCAGCTCTCAGACTCCGGTGGTCTGCTGCAGCTCTCAGACTCCGGTGGTCTGCTGCAGCTCTCAGACTCTGGTGGGCTGCTGCAGATCTCAGACTCTGGTGGTCTGCTGCAGCTCTCAGATTCTGGTGGTATGCTGCAGCTCTCGGACTCTGGTGGTCTGCTGCAGCTCTCAGACTCCGGTGGTCTGCTGCAGCTCTCAGACTCTGGTGGTCTGCTGCAGTCTCAGACTCTGGTGGGCTGTTGCAGCTCTCAGACTCTGGTGGTCTGCTACAGCTCTCAGACTCTGGTGGTCTGCTGCAGCTCTCAGACTCTTAGGTGGCTGCTGCAAGCTCTCAGGACTCTGAGTGGTCTGGCTAAGCTCTCAGACTCTGGTGGTCTGCTGCAGCTCTCAGACTCTGGTGGGCTGCTGCAGCTCTCAGACTCTGGTGGTCTGCTGCAGCTCTCAGACTCCGGTGGTCGCCCTGGCCCCCTGGCGGCACCTGTTGTGACCTAGCTCACCCCTGCGGGCATCAGCGGCGCTGACTGCTGACAGTGATGGTGGCGGGGTGGGGCACGACATGTGCCGATTGATACCGTGGTCCGCTGGCTCCGGCTGCAGACCAGGGCGGTCCAGCTCGGTTGGTGGGCACTGAGTAGGTGGGTCAGCTGGTGTTCAGGCGGACCAATCTGCCCAGTGCAGGGGTGAGAGGGCACGAGCTCAGGTCGGAACTGAAACCGAGCCACGCGCTGATTAAGTCAGCTGGTTTGCCCTGCGTCGGATGTCATTTGGTGTCGCCAGCTGCAGCTATGTCACAGTTAACACATAAGCCACTAAAGCGGCTGGAATGTAGGTTGAATAATATGTTACATGCTACTGAAGCGATTAGAATTTAGAAGAGTGATATTTTTCTCGCCCACCGCCCTCTCCAGTTCCACAAAACTGTGATGTGTCTCGCTTTGAAGATGAAATCGCCGGGCTGTTGTCTGACCAGTCGTTAAAACTCGGCCGATATTATCGCAGCAGGTTCGGAGCGCTGTAGAAGCGTGCGTCGACTGCGCGATCCAGCTCGATAGATATGCTGATGAGCTGATGTGCGCGGTGTTTGTGAGCTATAATCGGCTGCCGGCGCCCTGACGGAGTGAGATGGCATCAGCCGGGCAGCCAGTCTCTGCCGTCCTGGTAAGGCGCCGAGAGCACAACATGCGCAGCAATGGTGCGCCGTTGGCTGCTTTACATCCATATCCTGCTATCTGTGCGACTGTGAGGTCCGCCGAGCCCCCGCTGCCGGGCATCGTGCTGCCGTATTTAGCGACACGGCCAGCAGGCAGCCTCCGCCGGTCGCTCGGATCAGAGGCGTGTCCTCCGAAGCTGAGCTGGCGGCCGCCTCACCTCACCCGCTTCTCTCCGGCTCACAGACCCTGCCGAGGTCAGGCCGGCCCGCTGTGGTCTGTGCCGCGGTCAGCTGCGCCGACTGCCGAGCTGTGACCTGTACCGAGTCGGCTGTTATCGCACACCGCTCTCTCTCTCTCTCTCGGCTGACTGCCGCGCCCCATTGTAAGCCGGTGATGCTGTGATCGCCGCCTCACCAGCACAGTGCAGGCTGCCACAGCTCCACAGCTGAGTCAGCTCTGAGTCAGCCCTGAGTCAGCCCTGAGTCGACTCTCCGTGTTGTCTCGCCCGCTCCCTGCCGCGTCACAGCCGCCTGCTAAACGGAGTGTCAACGCCGAGTGGCGGCTCCACCCAGTGCGGCACCACTGCGCCGAGCTGAGGTTCGTCTCCCGTCTCTGACCGACGGAGACGGACAGGGTGCGCCGCGAGCTTGAGTACCGTCTCCCGTCTCTGAACGACGGAGACGACAGGGTGCGCCGCGCTGAGGTCCGCCCCGTCTCTGCCCACCGGAAACAGACGGGGTGCGCCGCGAGCTGAGGTCCGTCTTCCTCTCTGCCCGACGGAGATAGACAGGGTGCCGCCGCGAGCTGAGGTCCGTCTCCCGTCTCTGACCGACGGAGATGGACAGGGTGCGCCGCGAGCTGAGGTCCGTCTCCCGTCTCTGACCGACGGAGACGGACAGGGTGCGCCGCGCTGAGGTCCGTCTCCCGTCTCTGCCCGACGGAAACAGACGGGGTGCGCCGCGAGCTGAGGTCCGTCTCCCGTCTCGACGACGGAGACAGACGCTGACGTGTCGCGATGAGGTCCGTCTCCCGTCTCTGACCGACGGAGACAGACGCTGACGTGTCGCGCTGACGGCACGTGACATCACACGAGCTACGTTATCACTCACTGCAGACCGCACCGAGACATGGCCAGCGAATAACCGATAACTGGACTATATATAGATGGCAAGACTAGATGACTAGCCGGTGGTTTTTCGACGCAGGCCTGGGCATCCCTCGTCAGAGCCGTTTGACCGTGGTTATCAGCTGCCGAGCCCCAGCTCCTGCTCTCCTTGGTTAGCATTCCATCCCCGTGGTCCGCCGGCCGCCGAGCTGTCGTCCGGCGATGTGACCCTCTCTGCGGCACTCACAGCTCGGCGTCTGTTTACGGTCACCGGCTGCCGGCTGCCGCTGTACAACAGACATCCATCACCGCGGGGCCGCTGTCAGAGCTGGCGGAGCCGCGGCGAACACGACCGGCCGGCTCAGCTCGGCGGCCGGCCCCGGCGCGCCGGAGGAGTCCAGAGAGAGAGAGAGAAATGCGGAGATTAGCCTGCACGGCGCGCCGCTCTCCATGTTTACTGAGGAAGCTTCTCTGCCGGGTGGTCCGTCTGTCGATCACTGCAAACAGAGCATGTCATCACCGGCCGAGCGGCGCTGACGCTCTAATGCTTTTGTTTTGACTTGTTGGTGTGCGCTGCAGTCGCCCGGGCGGCGGCGGTGGTGGTGGTGCAGGGGCCTTATTTGGGCGGGGGAGGACGGGTACGGAGCCGGCCTTACTCACGCTAAGCAGCGGAGTGGCAGCACGGGATGGCAGTGAGGTGTCCGAACGGTGCCAAGGACTCTGACTTCTACTGCTGTCTGTGGTCCATGACCATCGCGGTGGGAATGACAGTACCGAACGTGGAACTCAAACGGGGATATCGATACAGTCACTACACTACAAACGTCTCTCATTTGCGTATGTAGTTGTTACATGGACAGGTGACTGGTCGCCATTACGTCAGGCGATGAATCCGCAATGTACGAGACGTATCGGACGTCCCGGCAGCGGCTGATCAGTCAGTCAGCTGTTCTCGCCTTCAATGGGTCGGTACATCCCGTCCTGTCTCAGACCGACGCCGCCGACCAGTTGCTGGTCACCCCCACCCCCTCCCGTGCCGGTGACCCGCTGCCAGCTACGCCTGCCAGCAATCCCCTGCTGTCTGCTGGCCACCCGCGTCTGACCGGCTCGTCCCCTCTTCTCCGCAGGCACGAAGAAGATGGAGTACAAGACGCGCCAGTGGCACGAGAAGTGTTTCGCGTGCTGCGTGTGCACGACGCCGATCGGCACCAAGTCGTTCATCCCGCGCGAACAGGAGATCTACTGCACAGGCTGCTACGAGGAGAAGTTCGCCACGCGCTGCATCAAGTGCGACAAGGTTAGTCGAGACACCCTCACCTGCCCAAGACGATCCGGGGGCGGGGGGGGGGGTATGGTGAGGAATAGGCCACAGTGTGTGCTGCATAACTACATAATGTATGTCGTAAATACGTGTGCCTAATCGGCTCTCTGTTTTGCATGGATTAACGTACTATTTCGCATTCATTGAGTATCGTGTTATTGTTATGCCGTGATCAAGATATTCGGCCCCAAAGTTCGATACAGTATGCATACCATGCATAGTGCATTAATCGTTCCAGCCTTGAGCTCGGTAATCGGTTTCGCTGTGCTCTGTTCCGACTGTTCCGCTTGTTTTCGTCGCTGATATGGTCTGTGTGACGGTATGTTGTCTTTTCTGAGCATCCACCGCGTGATTTATATCTGTCGCAGATGCGTACGAGGCCCTCAGCCGTGCGCTTAGCTGTGTTTTGATGCGCGAGCGGTACTACGATCCTGCGGCGGTCCTAAAAACAGCTGCAGCTCCGGCTCTGAATACCAATGTCCGCCGGGCCCGGTGACGCATGCCTGCGCTGTCTTCGCCGCCGTGCATGTCAACACTCGGCGGATGACTGCTGGGGATGTGTGTCACGCTGGACGGATGCCGCCGTCACACGGTGTGGGGGAGGGGTGTGCTGTCAGCGCCTGTGGTGTGTGTACTATGCAGTGATTGACTGCGGGCCGTACAGACCTGCCTCTGATGCTGTAGCCGTGCTATGCGGAGAGCTGGAGCTATCAATCCGCTGTCCTCGCCTGACCCGCGCCTCTGAATATCGTGCCCACATCCGTTTCCTCAGATCATGAACAAATGTGTCTGTCTGTGTCTGCCCGCCTGTGTCTCTCATCACCAGATCATCACCACTGCAGCTGGCTGCCAGTTGCCACCCCGTGTCCGCAGATCATCACCACTGCAGGATGATCTGCCGCCCCGTGTCCGCAGATCATCACCAGTCCTGTCTGTGTCTGACTGTCTGCCCCTCCCCTATCACCAGATCATCACCACTGGTGGTGTGACCTACAAGCAGCAGCCGTGGCACCGCGAGTGCTTCACCTGCACCAACTGCAGCACCAGCCTGGCCGGCCAGCGGTTCACCAGCCGCGACGAGAAGCCGTACTGCGCCGACTGCTTCGGCGAGCTGTTCGCCAAACGCTGCACCGCCTGCATCAAGCCCATCACCGGTGGGTACAGCAGTCCAGAGTGGATGAGTGCAGAGCCTGGAGTAGTGCTAGCCTATAGAAGATGTCTAGAGTAGCAGCATTTGAGGGGTGTAGTGCTGTGATGGTTTTTCGAGTCATTCTGTTTATTTTAAATACACGTGACATTGTCTGGAAAGCGGCGCGATGGCATGCCATCGTGCCAATACACACGGTGCACCGTTCGTGTTACAGTTGATTGTTGATGGAGTTAGTCTCGCAATCGCCATGTAAATGGTGGTGTGTGACGTGTGTGCGTGTCTGACGTGGTGTATATCTGTCGCTGACGGCCGCTCCTCTGTCATCCTGTCAGGAATCGGTGGCACCCGGTTTATCTCGTTCGAGGACCGACACTGGCACAATGACTGCTTCATCTGCGCCACCTGCAGCAACTCGCTGGTCGGCAAGGGCTTCATCACCGACGGCTCCGACATCCTCTGCCCGGACTGCGCCAAGGAACGGCTAATGTGAGCCGCCGACCGGTCACTGCCACCTGGCGAGCGCGGGAAGAAGCTGAAATAGCGGCGGCGGCCGCGTGAGGGCGGATGCGTGCGGAGCCGGGCAGAGCACGGCAGAGGCCCAGAGAGTGTGACACTTCTATCTTTCTCTATTTTGTGTTGGTAGACATTTGCGAGTGAATGCGGTGCGGTGTGAATGGTTAGGCGTGCAATATCGTGAATTTTATACATGGGTGCTAGGCCGTGAAGAACGCATACACACAGAGCACACAGACGAGGTCGCCACGGTCAGTGACGGCGACACACATGCACACATACATACACACACACACACACACACACACACACACACACACACACACACACACACACACACACACACACACTAGTCATAGCACACACAGCACACACAGCAAACACAACACACACGGCACACACGTCACACACCTCACACAGGTCACATACAGCACACAGACAGACATACAGACACGGCCTCGCAGCGCGCCGGCTGGCTGAGGAGGGAGATAGCGCACCTGTACAGTGCGGTGTGGTGTGGTGTGCGTGCGTGTGTTCTGTGGCTGTCCGGCGGCACAGCGGGTCAGGGGGCGCCGCCACGTCCGCGGCGCTCACGCCAGCCACGGTTGACTAACCAGTCTCCATTAACACGTAGTCGGGCGAGCGGCCGAGCGCAGTGCCCGGCGTGCCTGGCCGCGCGTCTGTCAGCACTAACTCGGTCCCCGCGGCCCGCCGCAGCCGCAGACGGCGGCCAGAGAGAGCGCGCGCGCGCGTGATATATACTGAACCTGCTAGTCGGCTGTCGCTTGACTCGATTGCGTTTTACCCGTAGGGATCATGATGATTTGAGATGTTGTATTTATTTCCCGTACGTAGCCGCCTTTCCGAGAGCGAGTGTTGCCCGCCTGTACATAGAAGAGCACAGCGGCACGCGAATATGCCTTACAGCTAGGACTTCGGGGCCTTACTGTCTCTAGGCTACACGTATGGGTCAGGAAGAACGTATATATTTCCTTCCACCGTAACCAAGGCCTTCCTTCCCACCCATACATATAACTGCAGTTGGCCAGAGCGCATAGAGTAGCGAGATATCTGCCTGCTGGTGCCCGCAGAGTGTCCGTGGAGTGCCGTCCACAGAGGTCGGACCCTTCACAGTTATATCGCAGGTCGCGCGGTCAGCAGGACAGGCCGAGTCCTCCGCCGACGGGCCGCGGGCGAACGGATAAATTCGAAATTGCATCGAGGATCCGTAGTTAGCTCATCCTATGTTCTTGGCTCGTTTTGCCCCGTCCAGGATTGTTATTCTTTGACGCCTTTTCGTTCCGTTCAACAACTCTCCTCGAATGTCATGTGAGTAGTTATTTTTATTTTTGAACTTTCACCATCTTTATGTATGTTGGCTGTTGTTAATATTTCGCTTGTGGAAGGAAATAAACGCTTGATTAACCATTGCCAGCCGCGTTTTATTGAATATATTCTGAACAACACAAACCAACAGCGGGTCTCATCGAAGGCGACACAATAAAGGAAAACCAAACGACGCCAACTGTGGATTCGCAACAAAGCTATCCTGCCACCCTCTCCCCCTCACAAACAGACACACACACTGCAGAGAGAATTGAATCCCGCCATAGTAGATATTACCACCCGATATTGCACATACGGCCGAGCCTTCCGACAGCCGGGCGGCCAACAGACGCCGCCCGTCCTCAGAGGGACTCGGTACGGTCGGACCTCACCGACCGACTACAGCAGCGCTCCACACAAACTCCGTCAGACAGCGGAGCTCGCAGCACTGCCGTGGTCGGCCCGATCTTACCAAGTGCCGTGAATGGGCGAGTACGGTAAGTCACCAATATCGTACTCAGGGTGCCGTACTTTCGCAAACAGGCATTTGGTACACCACGGCGCAGTGTCAAAGTGGCGCAGTTAAAGAAGCCTGGACTGAAAACCATGAGGTCTCCGGTTCAATGCCGGGTTGTTGCAGGTTGGTGCACCATACGGCTCTGATATGCCATACTACGGGATTGGTATGATTATGTGCAATCACGGCTCTCGGTAAGATTGGGCTCTGCTCTGAATCGGCTGCCTAGCGCTGAGTGGGGTCCGGCCGACCGGCACCTCGGCGCCCTCTATCGGCCGCCCTCACAACCACACGTCCTCTTTAACACCGCCAGGGTAACTCTCCGCCGTGGTAACACGGCACGCCACACGTTACGTCATCAAAGTGACGTCACGTCATCACAGGGGTCACATCACAACACGAGCAGATCCTCGCCAACCGGCACAGGCGGCACCGGACACAACCGGAGATCAGAGGATGCACCGGACACACCCGGAGATCAGAGGCGGCACTGGGCACACACGGAGATCAGAGGCGGCACCGGACACACCCGGAGATCAGAGGCGGCACCGGACACACCCGGAGATCAGAGGCGGCACCGGG
The DNA here is from genome assembly GCA_014673585.1 of Semibalanus balanoides. Lineage (NCBI taxonomy): Eukaryota > Metazoa > Arthropoda > Thecostraca > Balanomorpha > Balanidae > Semibalanus > Semibalanus balanoides. The sequence continues at coordinate 56,099 of VOPJ01000818.1, forward strand.
GGACACCCGGAGATCAGAGGCGGCACCGGACACACCCGGAGATCAGAGGCGGCACCGGACACACCCGGCCAGGGGGGGGGGGCGTCACCCCGGCCTACCCAGCTGGTCACCCGCTCAGCTGGGTAGAGTCGGCAGCTACCCTGCCCGACACGCCCGTCAAGTTTGTCGCTCACCTGGCACAGCAGCGGCACGGCAAACGGTCCAAATCGTCCCCGTGCAGTCTCCCTCCCTAGGTGGCCGGAGAGCCAGCGACATGACCACCTCACTGACTGGTCCTGCAGCTGCAGAGATCACTACACACGATCGGCCGGCAGGGGCTCCAGCCCGAACAAACTACGCTGCTGCTGCTGCTGCCCCTCTACATGACACAAGTCAGATCAATACTGTACAGGATTCGACACAGGATAGAGGACAGAAGGCAGAGATATCGCGGAGCTGACACCAGCTGACATCAGCTGGCGCCGCAGGTCAGCGGCCGTCAGCGATCAGCCATCAGTGGCACTCAGCGATCAGCTGTGTGTGCTGACTGATCTGCTGATATTTAGCACACAGACACGACTGCTCACAGAGCGGGCAGCACACGCGGCCAAACCACACCATACAAACCCGGAGCCGGACCGCCGACCTCCGGCCATAGCCACGGCGGACGGCACGAGGCTGCGGGGCCGAGTGTTCACACAGCAGAGCATCCTTGAGGCGCCCCCAGCTGCTGCCCCATACCACTGAGCTGTCCCCCAGCTGTCCCACACCACTGAACCGGCCCCCAGCTGTCCCACACCACTGAGGCGGCCCCCAGCTGCCGACCCATACCACACCACTGAGCTGGCCCCCAGCTGTCCCACACCACTGAGCCGGCCCCCAGCCGCCACACACCACTGAGGCGCCCACAGCTGCCCCACATCACTGAGCCGGCCCCCAGCCGACCCACACCACTGAGCCGGCCCCCAGCAGCCCCACACCACTGAGTGTCCCAGTCGCCTCACACCACTGAGCCAGCCCCCAGCCGCCCCACATCACTGAGCCGGCCCCCAGCCGCCCCACATCACTCGGTCGGGCGCAGTACATCACATCTCTACTATCACCGAGGAGTTACAGGGGCACCGGCACACACAGACAGACACACGGTCTGCATTCCAGTTCTCCTCACAACAGGCCTTCACCCAAGTCGATAACCAGTCAGTGGCGGGAGGCACCAGTGGCGCCGTCTAGGCCGTCTTCGTGCTCTCCGAGGCGGCGGTGGCGGCAGCTGCCGACTCGAGCGAGTCGTCCAGCTTCTCCAGCAGGCTGGCGGCCACGTCGGCAAACTCCTCCCAGAGCGGCCGCAGCATGGAGGCGATCTCCTGCTCCTCCGCAGTCAGACCCGTCTCAGGGAACAGCACCTCGTCATCTGACAACAGAGGGACCGGGCAGAGGTCAGACCGTCTCAGGGAAAGCAGTCCATTTTGTCATCACTGAACAAGAGAGGGCCAGGGCAGAGGGTCAGACCCGTCTCTAGGAGAACAGACCAATCGTCATCCTGACTCGACAGAGGGGACGGGCAGACAGGTCAGACGTCCAGGTGAACAGGCACCTCGGTCATCTGACGACAGAGGGAACCGGTGCTAGAGGCTCAGAACCCGTTCTCAGGGAAACAGCACCTCGTCATCTGACAAGAGGGGACCGGGGCCTAGAGGTAGACCGTCTCAAGGGAACAGCACCTCGTCATCTGACGACATGAGGGACCGGGCAGAGGTCAGACCGTCCAACGGAAAGCCTCCGTATCTACGACAGAGGGACCGGGCCAGTGGGTCAGACCTTCTCAGGGAAACAGCCTCGTCCTCGACGACAGAGGGACGGGCAGAGGTCAGACCCGTCTCAGGGAACAGCACCTCGTCAATCTGACGACCAGAGGGAGCGGGCAGAGGTCAGCCCGTCTCAGGGAACAGCACCTCGTATCTGACGACAGAGGGACGGGCAGAGGTCAGACCCCGTCTCAGGAACAGCTCCCCCTCGTCATCTGACGACAGAGGGCCGGGCAGAGGGTCAGACCCGTCTCAGGGAACCACCTCGTGACTTACGACAGAGGGACCGGGGGCAGAGGTCAGCCCTCTCAGACGGAACATCACGTCGTCATCTTGACAAGAGGGACCGGGAGAGGTCAGACGTTCAGGGCAGCACCTCACGTCATCTGCGAAGAGAGGGACCGGGCAGAGGTCAGCCCGTATCAGGGAACAGCACACGTCATCTGACTGAACAGGGGACCGGGCCAGAGGTAGAACCCTCTCAGGGATACAGCACCATCGTTTCCCTCCATCTGACGACAGGGCCGGGCAGAGGTCAGACCTGTCTCAGGGAACAGCACCCTCCGTCATCTGACGACCGAGGACCGGGCAGAGGTCAGACCGTCTCAGTGACAGCTCTCCGTCATCTGACACAGGGCCCGCGCGCAGCAGGTCAACCCGTCTCAGGGGGAAACAGCACACTCGTCATCTGACAACGAAAGAGGGACCGGGCAGAGGTCAGAACCGCTCAGGGAAACAGCACCATGTCTTAGAACGACAGAGGGACCGGGCAGAGGTCAGACCCGTCTCAGGGAACAGCACCTCGTCATCTGACAACAGAGAGATCTGACGACGTCTGCCGGAAACTAGCCTTGAAAGTATTCTTAAAAAGCCTTGCTTAAGCACACCCGTTTAATTTAATATCAACATAGTCCATCGGTGCTGTCTGTCGGTGCTGCACGCAGTGAAATTTAATGAAACTATTTATGCTCTCGCCCCTGATACCAGGGGCGAGGGCTTTAGTAATTGCGTTGGATTCCACTGCGTGCAGCACCGACAGACAGACACAGAGACAGAGGTGGTGTCGATGAAATGGACAGAACATATGGTCTCGATACGTACCAAGGTACTATCAGCGTGCGTACCGAGGTACTACCAACGTACGTACCGAGGTACTATCAGCGTACGTACCGAGGTACTATCAGCGTACGTACCGAGGTACTATCAGCGTACGTACCGAGGTACTACCAGCGTACGTACCGAGGTACTACCAGCGTACGTACCGAGGTACTATCAGTGTACGTACCGAGGTACTATCAGCGTACGTACCGAGATACTATCAGCGTACGTACCGAGGCACTACCAGCGTACGTACCGAGGCACTATCAGTGTACGTACCGAGGTACTATCAGCGTACGTACCGAGGTACTATCAGCGTACGTACCGAGGTACTCGTCTAGCACGATGGCCAGCTGGTCGGCCTGCTGCTCGGAGAACACCTGTCCGGCGTCGTCTGTGTCCGCGGCCAGGTTCCACAGCACCTTGCAGACCAGCGCGGCCAGCTGCCAGTCACTGTAGCCGAAATCCTCCAGCACCAGAATCAGCCTAATGGCAGACAGACAGACAGACAGGCTCAAACTCAGCGTCTACAGCTTCAGGGGAAGTGTTATGAGTTCTATGTTGTGCAAGGCAACAACACAACACAGTTTATTGACAGTGTTTTTGAACCGCCGCTCACATGCTAACTATTTTTATGAGCTACGTTTTACGGCATGAGTTCAAACGCATAGTTGAAGTTTTGCGCTAAGTATAAGCATTTGACTGTTTGTGATCCTGCTCGCTGCACTGTACAAATAGTGACTACACTATTCCAGTAGGTATACCAGGGGCCGGTCCGCTGATGGGCGGGCAGTCTGGTGGCAACACTACTCACTTGTCAATGCCACCGAAGTTGTTGAAGTCGCTCCGTTTGCCGGGGTCGGTCATCAGGTTGATGAGGACTCCGACGGTGGTGTAGACCAGCTCCCGGTTGTCCGAGTCGAGCAGCGACACCAGCCGCGACACCACTGGTGCATCACCAGACACGCCTGGTGTCACAATGTCACACAGGGGGTCGCACGGGGCTCAGATGCGCAGCCGATACATTGGCGATCGGCTACCATGGTAAGTACCGCTGCACGGTACTACCGTATCATCAGCGGAAGGACTAATTCGGTACCTACGGTCTAAGACATTAGGGTGAGCATTGAGCACCAAAGGCGAGATATAAATCTGACAGCCACCTAATCAGCAAACAATTCAAGAACAGCACTTGGTAAAACCTACTAGACAACGCTCAGAATACACCCGTACCTTCTCTGTCGGCGAGCACCTCTCGGACGGCCGGCCACCTGGTGAGGTTTCCGAACACTCGCAGTACCTCGATCTGACACTCGGCGTGGTCCTTCCGCAGAATGGTGCACAGGCCTGCCGGGAAACCAACCGCGGCTCGTCAGGCGTATCTCAACCTCAAGCGTACACTGCTCATTGATCAGCAATTCACTGTGACTACCTGCTGTTTTAATCAGCAGCCGTCGCCCGCCTGTCCAGCCCTTCATGAGCATTGCACCACAGAGTCAGCGATGGAATGCTGGCTGGATGGGATGTTTATGCGCGGCCTCATTGTACAGTCATTGATTTCCGATATCATCAGATTAACTTTGCACGGTCCGCGTTCCAGCGCAGCTGCGGGGTCGGGGACGGGACTACGGCTGCTATCGTATTGACCGAGGTCAGGCCGGCAGGACTTTCGTCAGAATGGCCTCAGCTTATGACGTGACTTCAACCTGGTTCTACATGATATTGGTCTCATAATGACCGAAGTCCAGCTGCTGGCATTACGTCGGCCAATACGACATTGGTTTATGTGATTTAAATGGTATCACGGTACAGTGCCGTGATACCATTTACATCACATAAACCAATGTCGTGTGACTTGCTACCCTCTCACTTCTGTATTATAGTTTGTGTGACATCATGTATCAGCCAGGCAGGCATCCTGCCTGTCTCCTCAGTTACTTACATTGTGTGATTTCTGCCTGCCGCTCGAACACCACGCTGTTCTCAGTGGCGTAGAAGGTCAGATTGTTCAACATTGACAGCGACGAGAGCACCAGCTCTTCATGCTCCTCCACACTGAAACGAAACATACAGATCAGAGGTCAGATCAGATCAGAGGTCAGATCAGAGGTCAGATCAGAGGTTTATTGTTTATTGTTTATTTAGCTCATAATCACCCACGGGCAGTTCCCAGTAACAGGTGTAGTAGGAAGTAAAATCAATAAATCATGTACATCAGGTACGGCACAGGCACACAAAAAGATGATGAAATTATAGAACGAATGGGGTTAATGAGGGTCTCAAATCCAGAAGGAGCCGCACTTGTGAGCGCGCAGGCAAGCACATTTCCGGGTGCGCACATTAACCACGTTGTATTCTACAGCATTAATGATCGTCAGCCAGGGTTTGAGCTGAGGGTAGTACCGTAGGCAAGGACGTCATAACGAAAAGAGCAGCAGGACTGGAAGAAGTCAGAGGATGGGCTGTGGCTGCTCGTAGGAAAAGGTTAACAGTTTCTCGCGAATGCCGAGTAGGCATACGTTTTTAACCGTGTTAACGCCTAGCCGAACGGTTTCATGGAACACCGGCCAGTGTGTCGCAACCGTCTACCGGGACGTTTAGACCAAACGCGAGACAAGGTGCTCGCAGTAGATGCGGTGATGGAAGGATGTTGTACATGACATGAATGTCAGTTTGAACGCAATCGAGCCCTTAATGGACCTATAATCGACAATGCTGAAGCAGACTGGAATAATCATCGGAGGGCAGGAGATGATTGGGATTCTTAGCCGCAGCCACATGAGGACGCGGTGTTGCAAGTCGCTCCATCCGAGCAAGCGCTGAGTAAGTTCACGGCTCGCCCAGACTACGCTGGGCGTACTCCAGTACGGATCCTGACGTGCGCGTTTGAAACGCACACATCACGCTGTGTATGCTCGAACCTGACTGGGGATTGTGGCGTCTGCATGCTCCGTATGAGTAGCCCGAGCATTCTGTTGGCTTTCTGTTGTTCAGATCAGAGGTCAGATCAGAGGTCAGATCAGAGGTCAGATCAGAGGTCAAATCAGAGGTCAGATCAGAGGTCAAATCAGAGGTCATATCAGAGGTCAGATCAGAGGTCAGACACTGAAACAAGCCAAAACAGAGCGGCGGTTCAGATCAGACGTCATATTCGCAGATGTGGGAAGAGAGAGCGGTACGATAAAGACGCAACTGAATCTGAATGCGGCCCGTGTAAACATCAACTCAATTTAAGCAAAGCATAATATAGGAAGGGTTGACAACTTAGGTAGTATAACGGATAAACATTAATGTTGTATGACGAGTTTGAACTGTGTCAGACAAATTGTATTGCGCTACCGACATATAAGCTGACCTATGAGTGCGGAGGACCCCGAGCAGCACCTTCAGACAGGTGGGTGAGGATGACACCTCCGAGCCGACCTCCTGGTTGATCACCATGTTCGCTACCACCCGGGTCAGCTGTCAAACAGAGCCAAACACCAGCGCCAGGTCAATCGACTTCAGCACACATCGAGTTATCGAACGAGTCGGCTAAAACAAACACGACGACCAGCAGACTCTGGCGGCTAGCAAAAAACACAGTAATTTATTTGACGCTCAAACGGAGCAACTCAAGAGCAAAACAGCAACCAGTAAGGCGACGTAGTTGGCGACGAACGAGCGAGCGCGGAGGAATTGTATGTTAAGGTTGGTGTGCGGGTTCAGCCGTTCCTGAGATATAGAATAGAGGTGTGTACGTGCGTTCGCTCAAAGGTATCCCACCCCTGACTTGCAGTCTCTAACCACACAGCAAATTTAAACACAATCGGCTCAGCCGTTCCTGATAAATACAAAAAGAGTGTACACGTGCGCAAGTGCCCTGACTTGTGGGAAAGTGGGGGCTGAGAGATCGCTAACCACACACTGCATTTGAACACAATCAGCTCAGCCGTTGCGGAGTTCTGGCGAGAAAACGCCTTCTCAATGCACCCTTCACGCGCCACGCGCAGTGGTAGTCACCCAAGTGAGTCGGCACTGATCTCAAAAAGGGTAAGGCGGATCAGCAAAGAAGCCCTGTCAATCGGACGCACGGTTGCAGATATAAGAGCTTCTCAAAATCGTCGCCACGAGTTGGGCCGGGTCGGGCTTGGCCGTGCCGGGATGCTCATATTCAGGTTTTGTCCCTAATCCACGGAAGGACGAGCGTAATGAGAATGAATTGCCACTGACCATTTTACCAGCACTTTGCTGTACGGTTTACTTTTTTTGTACTAAGCACGTCCATTATACAATCCAGAGCCTATTCCAACACCCAACCGGCCGGCACTAGCAGGGTTCAAGAAACGCAGTTGTGTATGCCTGTCAGTGCAGTCACACACGACGGCACGGGCAGAAACATGGCAAAGTATAAAGGCACCCGAGCTGCAAAAATATTCGGAAATCGAAGGAGACTCACTGCACAGCAACTAGCCTGACAAGTGGTGCTCCATAAAAGCGCGACGTGACATGACTAAGGTGCCGTCAAGCACGGCATACGTTGTACGCATTAGTGCATTAGATGATCGTGGCCAGGCAAGGCAGTGACCCGCCACGTCAGCAAACCAGGCCTCCCAGCTCGGCGGGCTGGTTGTTGTGTTGTGGTGATGGTGTAAAGGGAGCCGTAACTGCTGCCGTTATTTAGTGCCTATATATGCCGGGCTGGTTGCCGGACTCCTCGGCCTTGACTTTTGCAACTTAGCGGACCAGCGGTGGACAGTACATGAATAATAAGTGACCACCAAGACAGGGACGGGTACCGATCTGATTACGTGTTGTTTGACTCAGAAACCAGGGAACCGTGCCACATGAAGCATGGGAGCCGTTAGCCAGGAAAACCGGGGAACCGTGCTCCAGGCCACCTGATGGCATGCCGCGCACAGATTCCACACACTTGGCTCAGATTGCGGCAGTCTCGCTGCCGATGTGTCTGCCGCCGCTGGACTACTGAGCGGCAGCGGTGTCCTACCTTCACTATGACGCCCTCCAGTGTTCCAGTGAGGGCGGGGTGAATGTCTCACCTTGACGATGACGTCCTCCGGTGTACCGCTGAGGGCGCTCTGGTCGGTGGCGGCCGAATCTCCGGCCTCTCTCGCCTCGGGCTGGGCCGAGTTCACGGCCGAGCCGCCGCCGCCATTATTGCTGCTGCTGGCCGTCCGCCGCGAGTACAGGTCCAGCAGGTTCAGCAGCGTGTCCAGCGCCTCCGGCTCTCTGAAGAACTGACATCACCGACACATAGGGAGAAAAGTCAGTACAGCAAGGGGTAACACAAGCCTATCTGAAGAACTGACACCACAGACATCACAGAACACAGGAAGACAAGTTCAGTACAGTGATGGGAACCGCACGCCTCTGAAGATATGGGCACAGACACACGCAGGGAGGCATGGTCAACCCAGCGACTCTGCAGCCCCCTCCCCCTCCCCATACACCGCAGACGGACAGGAAGGTGGTATCATATCCCCCCTGAAGAACTGACCCTAGACACACGTGGAGGTACGGTTAGAGTGGTGCCCATCATCCTGGATCAGCATACAAATGTGTGCTAACACTGAAACGCTGATTCACCTGATGTATTTCCATGCAAGGCCAAAGCCAACATAAAGGCGGCCAACTTGAAAAGGCAATCGATTTGCCATGCAATACCGCAGTACGGCCGTTACGGTCCCTTCACAGCCTCAGAAGGTATTCAGTACTGGCTTGTCGTGACAATCTCGGTCGGCAATCGCTAACTGGAGCGGTTCCAAGGCCAGCTGCCATTGATAGGACATCCAATTGAATATGCAGTATGCACCATTAAAACGGTGCACGGCTGATATGGCGGCTCAGATATTACATGTTGGAAATCAGCTCCAGATCAAAGGGTGAGTCGTACACGGTAAGCGTTATCAGTCATTGCCTGGGATCCTAAGCATTTATAAAAGCCGAGTTTCTAACACGATTGCTTAGAATACAGATTCTGCTTGACCAATGCAGGTGTTGCACAGCAACGTTCAGATGGCATAGGATAGGTATATAATGCCATTCTTTGAAGACTCGTTACACCACTCTCTTTTAAATATTTACCATTTAAACTGGCAGAATAAAAACAATAAGCCTACTCTCGTAGTATCACAAAAAGCAAAGACACGTTGTGCCATATTAATGCAATGTTTCGTTGGGAACATTGACATGATATTAGCTATGTAGTACACACGAAGGTCACCACTCGGATTGTTCCAGGAACCGGATGAATATTTCCGTCGTTTGATGCAATGATGATAAGTATACGACTGCTGCGGGGAACGCCAGTATTGTCTGAAGCACCAGCATTTTCCCCAGAAATACCTGAGTTCACCGGACTTTTAAAAGTGTACAGGCCAGTCACGCTACCACGTGGTACGTACGTCTTAGTTTGCATTCAGGGTGGTTAGTGTTACCTCTACATTGCAATACAGTGATCTCACACTGCTGCTCCATGTCGGGTTATGTCGACTGCAATGCAGCGGTCGACGCGTCAGGAGCTGTCGATCAGTGTACTGGCGTAGCCCATGTCCTCTCCCGTGTCTTACCTTAATCCTGGCCGACTCTGACCGGGCCATCAGGTTGCCGAGGGCGTACCCCATGCGCACGACGATGTTGTTGGCGCCGGGGTACTTCTTCAGCACCTTGATGCAGGCGCGGAATCCGAGGTCGCTCTGCACCAGCTGCTCACAGCATTCGTCATGGGAAGAGATGATGCTGCCGGCAGACAAACACAAATAACGTCAGTGTCGAGTGCTAGACCTTTTTCCATTTCCATGACGTATTTCGAACATAAAAAATACCTTCTTACGATTCCAACAGATTAACGAAAACTTCGGATCTCAGCTTTTCATAAAATGGCTCGCACGATTGACTCGACCTCGTGCAAGAATTTGTATGAGCGGTAACGTGGCATCGATGAATGTAGTAAGTTTTCCCAGAGCCGTCTTGGAATGCGATAAGCTGGCAGCTCGAGGTGTCAGAGACCCATAGTTGTAACAGGGTGATAAAGAAGTTCTGCAAAGACTCATGAGAGGATACCGAGGTCAAACACAGTGGTGATTCTTCCAGAGATAACCGTGACACCAGGCGTGACACCGTGACACCAGACGCCAGCACAAGCAGAACACTAATTGCTCATTTGCATCCCAGCGCAGTAACTGCATAACTCGCACCGCACTTTGTCACGCACATCGTGGTCATGTCACACGCTCCATCATGTATCAGTACTAAGTAGGTCTACACACTTGGCGCGCCCACGTTTTATGCTGGCCACCCTGTGCCAGTACAGAGCGCGGTCAAGCGGCTGGCTGGCTGGCTGGCTGGCTGGCTGGCTGGCTGGCTGGCTGGCTCAGTCTGTCTGATTGGCTGGACGATAGCAGCAGCGTGGTGCCATCCTCGCCGCACGAAACACTCGCGGCTAGCAGTGGCGCACCGCCGTCACGCCACACACGAATGCGGCGCAGTTGAACGTCGGATCCGCTGCCGACGACACGGCTGTGGCAGTTAACAGGGGCCGACCAGACACAGCACGACATGGCATGCCATGCTGTGGAGCGCGGGCCGGTCGAGCCAGCACAGAGAGCCGCGCCGTATACAGAGACGGACGCGAGCTGCACCGGTCTGATGGTGTAGATATATCGGACACGCAATGGAAACGAATTCAAAACAATTACTTAGTCTATGCACAAATAATTACGTAAGTGGACGGTGAGAATGAATGACACCTGTTTTAAAGGCCTCGTGTCCACCGTGTGGTAGCAAGACAATTGATGGCGTGTCGTATAGAATAACCGATAATTTACTAATCAGAGCTGACGTGCACTGCCTGTCCGGACACCATGCCGTCACAACAAGCCGTATCCAGTACTGCTGCCTCTGCGTCCAGTCCCTCCCCAAGCATTCAAAGGCCAGCCTAAAATGGAAATAAATTAAACTGTGGGGAAATGTTCCGACTAAGCGACCCCTTAGGTTGAAGCGCGCTGGGATTAATGCTGTCGTTGTTATGACCGTGGGAACTTGTTTTAAGGGAAGTGTGAACATTTTTCTAGCCATATATGGCCTTACTTTATTCACACATTCGTATATATAATCGCAAATTGCGATCTTGCAAGCTTAAATGTATACATATTGCCTTCTAAAGTTTCCGCTTCTGTAATTTCACTCCTATTTGTGGCAGACTCCAAATTCAAAAACCAGCTTGTCAGTCGTAACCAAAGGAAGCCATTGGAGTATAATTTCAAGCTTTAATGATCAGCGAGGTGACCTCTGAAGACCTACGGTCGCAAATAGGGAAATTTAAAATGTTCCAAATCAAAGTCTGCGCATAACAAATAACCGACACACCTATACGAACGGAAATCGACACAAAAATTAAACCATAATATATGAACAAATTCAGAATAAAACAAACTTTTGTTTTCAAGAAGTACTGCAGTAGTAAAAACGGCACACATTAAGTGCGTTAAAACTTAAACGGCGTAAGAAAAACACGTGTTTTCTTTCAGCACACGTGCAGAGCACTACCGTATAAATACACAAGTCGAAAATGGCTGAAACTGGTAAAACGCACATGGACCGATTTAGTCATGCATTTTCTTAAGATTGTATTCTATGTCAATTTCTGTGTATGGTGGGAGGTCGCAAATGGGGAGAGGTCACTAAAAGGAACATTTCCCCTACGTCTATGGCTTGGAAAACTTTAGTTTCAGCAAAAAACATACCTAACCGTTTCCAGGAATGATCTGATTGATGGAGTTGCAGATAAAATGTTTCTTGACTCGGTTTCGACATCGCCGCTGGTCATAAAGGCAGACACCAATCCGACAAATGGAAGCGATGGTTAAACGGAGCGTCTGATAGCATCTAGCAATCACATTAGATGGGGATCGGTAGGTAGGGCTCCTGACAACTGACACTCAATAAACAAGGAACTTGAGGAACCAGGCCGTACATAGTTGGTTCCGATCAAAGTGAAATACATCGCGACAAACCAGCTTTCCAATGGTAAATATGCGACAAAACTAAGCGATAAACTCAGAAATCGTTGAAACGAACGAGTCAGCCTCATCACGTGTTTCCGTCAGTGTTTCGCCTGCCAGCGCCTAAAACGTAGGGCGTGCAATAAACCGAGTGATTGATCGTGCGCAGCACAAACTCGGAAAACACAGATAAGCAAAGCGGTAACGAAAAAGCGCCAGAGGCCCAATCATCCGCACCGCTAGCAGTAGGAAACCAGTGTCACCCATAGACTGGACCAATCCACTGCTGACTGCGGTCTTAACCGGGGCTCACCAGACATGTGTTATGTGTTTTATGTGTTGTAAGCATGTTTATGTTATGTGTTTTAAGCAACTACATATCAGCAACTACCCCTGATATCAGTGATATGTGTCTTAAGCAACTACATATCATCCACGTCCAGTATGTGTCTCCGTTTTCCGGCCACACAAATCGCCGACACGGTCACGATCGGGTCATCTGATGAACGACTTGAAAGCTTAAAAGGCGGCATGAGTAGAATCGCTTTTGGTGTAGGTTGTGTCTTAAGCAACCGTCCAGAATGGTCGTTCATTAATTATGATGACGGCCAATGTCGCTGAAGGAAATAGGTCTCGTCAGAGGGATGGGATAGCCGGAGCCAGACTATGATTATTTACAATTTATCAGTTTATAATAGAGATTAATGGACCAGTCTCGCTTCGAAAATGATGTGAATTAAAAAGCCATGGGTATTATTATCTAAGAATACACAAGCTCATCTTTAGGTACTTGATGAATCCACCCAGCAGCCCGACAGAATGAGACCGTATTAGGTATAGGCTGTTCCGCATTGCAGGGAAGCGTTGCGGCACAGTCTATAACACACATAACTGAATGGGTTCAGAATTCAGATTCGGACCTATTCGCTAAACCAGTCAGTCGTTTTTAGCATCAAGGGTATGGAGTGGGCGGGTATGGTTACCCATTGAGACGACCTGAAGACTCATTACCTCCCCCCTCCCCTCAATGGTGGCGGAATGGATTGGCGGAGGTGGAGGATGGCGCAAGTCGCCAACCTCTGCTTCAGGCTATGCGGTACAGCCTAACTTCAGGCTTGTACTACTAGTGCCACCTAGGGACAGAAATATAAGCTGGATGTATGCTGTTACGTCTTGACACCAAGATCGTCCGGCAGGCTGTGGGGTCAGGCAGCACAATCCAAGCGGCATGCCACCATGGTAGTATAAGAAAGTGTGACTTACTAAAGACCTAGTCAAGTGCATCTGAAGCCAAGGGCGACGCCACCTCCCGAAAGTTGGGAAGGGAGTGGGACGGAGGCATTCTGAAGTCCATTCCTTTCATTGCAACGCCCATAGGCCTAATGTTAAAATCACAAAAATGTTAGGGGGGACTCGTCCCCCGGTCCCCTCCGGTGGCGGAGCCCATGTCTGAAGCACGATGTCAGTGGCGGATTTACGTTAGGGCAAAACAGGCAATTCCCCCTAAAAAAGAATTGTTTGGCATATCTATGTTTTTGGCCCTCTCCCAAACGATTCCAGGAGGCTGTGATTTGTGTGCCGGCATGTCGTTGCTTACCCAAGGCTCCCCTAAGTTCAACGACTTCTTCGTGCTGACGACCCACCAGATGCCCCCCCCCCCCC